>NJDC01002357.1:22405-68205 GCA_002245475.1 Calephelis virginiensis
GTAGTAACAGCCATGGTAAGCATTGAAGATAAGAATTAATAGGAAGGCATTTCTTCAAAATATTGTAGTACCTATATAAAGTGTATGCTGATCCTAAATATTATAAAAGTAATAAACTTATAACAGTAACCCAATTTTATTTTAGTAAGAGTAACCAATCAATCTTGTTTATTTTAATAATTTACAGAGGTTACTCTGGGAAAAAATTAGAAGATAATATTCAGTGTGAAATATTTGAAACTTTGCTAGAAGAGGCACAATCATCATATAAGCCAGACATTATAAAAGAACTAAGAAATGAAAGTGCAGAGGATGTAAATGAAAATGTCAATAAGATCATACAATGGATTGAAGCATGGAAAGAAGAACATTTATAATAAAGTTTTTTATTATAAAACATTTATTGCTATAACTTAAATCAGATCTGTATCCAAGTTGGATCTCACTAACATAGAACATACACAATCCTTATCATGCGACTACCTCAACACCTACTAGTGTAGTAACCTAATAATAAGATATGGTATACTGGAAACTATACAAAAGTGGATTGCACGCAACTTTTAACCAATTGAAATTGATATCAGCGGTGATCGCCTCTGTGGTTTAGCGGTCTGGCGTTGGACTTTACTTCTTGCGGTCTCGAGTTTGTTTCCCAGGCAGGGAAAAAAATAGAAAATGTGTATTTAAAATTTTCTACTAAAAACAATGTTGCCCGAGATTAGATATGTGCTCGGTTGGCGATAGGCTTGCCACCCATTACATTGTGGGACTGTCTTCGGCTAGTTGTATGTGCGTACCATTTCGGGGATATGGGCGTGAAGATGAAAATACTTATCAGGTGTGATATAGCACGCTGACACACGCTTTAGTATACGATAGCGTACCCGCGCTGTTTAGCCAGTAATTTCGATAGCATTTTGCCTTGTCGACGATCGCATGGAGGATTCCACCTTATGCCAGTGTTGCCACTATTTTCTTCTTATGGCAGTTGGCAGAAAAGAAGAAGGTTGATGCGGTGCCGACAGATGAAGTCCAACCCTCTTTCCGTCGTCGTGAGGCCAGTGCTCACGATTGACGTATTCTGTTTTAGAGGATAGGCTATCCAGAAATCTATATTTATTTTCTAACGGCCAATGTTAATAATGTATCTCAATCTAATGGATTTCAAGCAATCTAGATAGCTGCGTATCCGCCGGCCTATCCTATACCTCATTCCCATATTTATCCTGTGCACTGATATATTGTTGGCAAGCGATAACATAAAAATGGATGAATGTGAAATGAATGCTGTAAAAATGTGTGAATTACTGCTACAATGTGTGACATGGCAACACAATGTAATAGTGGCCAAATAACCAATTTTATAAATATTCTAGTAACACCAGAACATTCACGGTAATGGTTTAGTGTAGGTACTAAATTAAAAATGTTAGGGACATAAAAACACATCTATTTTATAAAATAACTTTGAATAAAAATAAAATCACTTCCAATTTTAATTTTTTATATTTAATTGTAATCCATCCCACTGACAAGAAAATAATAAAATATAACGTAAATTACTGTATTTAGGTCTATTCTATGACAATGTAAATCACAACTGGCATAGTATCTAGCAAACTATTGATGATACAAAAACTTGAGTAAAATATAAATAAGGAATGCCTATGGAAAATTTACCTTTTCAACGCCCAAATGGTAATATTCTTAAGGTGAGTCCACATCACTCCGTTGTGATAACGCATCGTAAAAGAGATGCCTACAAACGACGTAAGTAAAAACTTAGTGTATAGATTGTCCTAAGACTAAATATCTGACTTTTAGTGTTGTAGTAAAACAGACCACTATATTAATAACTAACGGAGTGACTTTGCAACGAAAGTTTGTGGCTCTACCCTTACAATAGTAATACACTGCTGGATTCAAATATCGCAATGAAACTAGTATACATCAGCATTTTGTTATTTTAACAAATTACATTTTGTTGATAGCCAGGATTTGATTTAAATATTTAATAATTGATATGTGTTCCATTGGCCATACTTAAGAAACTGATATAAAAATACCATTTCAAAAACTTGGTACAAGCAATTTTTGATTGCACATGACATATTATAGATACTGATGAAGACGACGTTATGTGTCCAGATATGAATTACATACATGTATTTTTATTGTGTCAGTAATGTTGACTAATGCTTGCAATAATTTTGAGTTAAACAAGTATTCGCAATATTTATTCTTTTTTTCTAAATAATGAGTTTATTAATGCGATAACAATGTAATCTGGTTAAAACCTACCAGTTAGTTGCACCAGGTAAAACAAAAACATCTAGCAACACTCCACATTTAAATTCACATTGTACTTGCAACTGACAGTGATATACAATAATTATCCTCTTATACAATACATTATATATACACATATATTCAGTCAAACTTAGTCTCCATTTTGCAGACATTAAACACAAGATAATATTGATAACATGACAAGTTCATTTTTTGACTTTTAAAAACGTTTCTCGTTCGTTCGTTTAAATATAAAAATAGTATTTTTTAACGGTAGCATTAAAGTACAGTTTTAAGTAATGATATTTCGTCTATTCTGATACAAGATTAATAGATGTGTTTGATTAGACAGTTCATTCACTTAAAAAATTAAGGTAGCGGTGAAACTTAAAATGTGCAGCGCCGAAAGTGCCTAAGACTTTGAATATGGCGTTGAAAAGGTTAAAAGTATCGAATGTTTAATAAGAACTGCTATAAAACGCTTTGTGCATTCCAATCAAAACCCATTCACTCACAGATCTCTTATGAAAAGTTTGTATCACAAGTTTACAACTCGTCCTTCTTCGCATTACCTTTTCTGTCCCATCCCTTAAGTTCACTAGATGCTTGTTCTGACACGTATTTGAGGAAATCTTCAAGAGCACGCCCTCCCTGAAATCAAAAGCAAAAATAGGTAAAAATCTGCCTGAATACAGGTTGGTTACACATGTGCTTGTGTAGCATCTGTGAATAAGTGCGCAGCGTGACGTCGCATCAAGAAAAGTCTGCCCGTCTCTTTCTTGTGCGGTCAAGCTTATGAGTGTGAAAGGGACAGTGATTGTTTTGCTTTTGCTACGGTTTTTATTGGTCTAAGATCCGAAGTTAGGTCGACCTACACCAAGCTGATAATAGGATGAAACCGGTTTCATCCTATTATCAGCTCGGTGTAGGTCGACCTAACTTCAGATCTCCTATATACAGCGAGGCCTTTTTGGTACTTAACCGAGCGTCAGTCACGTGTGATCGACGCGTCACGCATGTTATTGTTTACGTATTTGGAGGTTAGAATTAAATTACTTCTAAAAGAATTTTGGCAGACATAAGGACATAAGTTTCAGAATGCACTAATATCAGTTTCTAAATACGGGCCTTGTCGAGTCGCACTTTGAATCATAATCTTTTATTTTGAACATCGTGTATAGTGACATTGCATAAGTGTGAGTACTGTGAACGTGCGAGCTTTAGTTAACCGACCTGTATGCGTTTCCCAAGTGCCTTTTTTGAAAGATTGAACCGGCACAGTTTAGTATATCTCTATTTTATCCTTAAGTTCCATCATGTGAAATGAACCTCTCATTTTAGTATAAGGAAATGCTGTCATTGAAGTATACTTTTAATTTTTTTTTAAGAGAAAAGTATTTAAAAAAGATAGTGTTGAGATAGAAAGTAACAGGTTCATATACATGTTTATGTTAATTTTGTGAATTAGAGGATATAAGTAAATCTAGGCTATCGACTAAATAGCATTTCCAAAGGGTTTTTGAGACATAATACTCATAACTTACATTGTATCTAATAGGTTTCTTGGAAGTGTCCTTGGGTTTCCAGTAGATGGTTGGGAAGCCGCTGACATCGTACAAGGATTTGGGCCAGTCGTTGGCAGTCGCGTCTATCTTGACGATATCTACTTCTTCATCTTTCAACTGTAACAAGATATTAAGAAAACATGGTATAAAAAACCCTAGAAAAACGAAGAAAGACTTACATTTGAAAATTTATCCTTTAATAATAATTGAAAAAGGATAATTTTTCAAATGTAAAGTTGTAGGTTAACACCTAAAAGGTATCTAAGAAAAGTTTAAAGCAAGATTTTGAGTAGTTTTCTTAAGTTCTTAAGGGTACACAAATATTGTGACTTGCAACATGTTACATGACAACGGTGAGTACTAATGTAATAACGTCAAATTGGTTAGGTGTTGTCATTAATACCAATGTAGACTGTTTGAATCAGACCCTGACCACTTAGTTATGGTTACCGTGTTAGTTGCAACTAAACGGGCTCAGAACGAATGAGCGAATTTAACCCTCTCAAGATTTAAAATTTTATAAATATATAATGCCTATATTTCATAAATATACGTAATATAATCAAAGTTGCTGTTTACAACTTCATAAATTCATGCAAATTTTCAACCCCCGTTATGGACCCTTGGGAGATATTTAGAAAGGAAAGTAGCCTATTTTCTAACTCGGGTCTTTAACAATATGCATATTAAATTTCATTAAAATCGGTCCAGCGATTTAGCCAAGAAAGCGTAACAGACATATTAACATTTCGTGTTAGTATGGATACCTAGATAATAGATTACCTTTTCTCCAAGCTCTTCCCAAACAGGTGAGAGTTTCTGGCAATGTCCACACCATGGGGCGTAGAACTCGACCAGGGCGTCCCTGCCGCTGTCTGTCACCAGCTCTTTGAAGTTCTTACCGACAGCTACCTTCACGGGGCCATCGTTTTTCTCGGGCACTGCTTCGGATTTGATGAATGGTTCTAGTTTACCGTCGACGAGGTCCTTTGCAAAGGCTAAGAGGTTTTCGATGCTGAAATTTCAAGTATCACCCCTTTAGTAACCTTATTTTATATTAAACAAGCTGTCCCGACGAACTTTGTTACAACCGTTCTGTTTGGGAAACTTGAAGATGTTGTTTTTCCTAGTTTTCTCGTAGTTTTTGCCTTTTTCCTAATCTTTTAAACCTTACTTGGACTTCCACAAATAATTCAAAACCATAACTAGCTAAATCGGTCTAGTTGTTCTCTAGTTTTGGCGAGGCTAATGAACAGCATTTGATATTTATGTATAAGAGAAGATACACTGTTACTAGAAACCATTTTTTAAAGACTCAAATTTGTGGCCTTTTAGTTATTTTTGTATGATTTAAGTGTATGTATAGTAGATAGCGAATCCATTTTTTCTTTAAATTTTTTAGAAATTTATACCTAATAAATACTGATTTAGACCTAAAGTTTAAACGAACGAATGAAATAAAATACAAACTAAGTGACTAAGTTATCAGACTTGTAACACCATCTTCCCTATTCTTGCTGTATAGCAGCATCACTTCAGTGGCTTGCTGTTTTGTTATTACGGTCTTGAAAACCCCGTGTTTGTCCGGGCTTCTTTGCAGAATAGACCATCTGCTTTCCTGCCAGGCAGCTCGTAAAAGGCGAGCATAGGCTTACCGTTACTAACACCGTGACATCTGACTAGGCGCTAAAGTTTCGCAGCGACTCACCCGGATTGGTACCACCGCCTTACCTGTTCCTGCCGCCATAACGTCATTATGTGTTCCGGTTCGGAGGGTAAGGTAGCCGGTAAACTTACTTTTGCTCGAGGCCTAACATCAAGGCCTCAGGTTGGCAACGCACCATTACCACCTTCGGTGTCTCTAGGCGGCGTGAATTTCTTACCATCAGGAAATCCGTCTGCTTGTTTGCCTTCCAATATCACAAAAAAAAGGATACAGGCTCATCAGTAATCTTATGAAAAAAATTCGACATTTCAGTCTCATTGTTGCCAGATGGGAGACTAAAACATTGGGACTAAATTTCAAAATGTCTGGATTTTGGATCATTGTCGTAACAAAAAACATACTTTAACAAATCTGCATTTCTTTAACACACCTTACATCGTTTTCATTATTTTCTTTTGTTAAAAACCTGATTTCAATACACTAAGTTATATTTTGAAACTGAGACATAAAAACATGTCTGCAAACTCTATCGGCTACAAACAGTAGCTGTTGGCGGCCTCCAAAGCATTATTAACATTTTTGGTATCTATTGACCTGTATTTCTTATCAGAAAAATGAGCTTGTTACTACCCTCAAATTTCATAAACAGATATTTGCAAAGAATGCAATAAATTAAATGAAAACCGCAATCTTAAATGTGTTATGTATACAACTATGTATTTTACAGTTAAACAGTGAAACGTGATTTCAGGCGACATATCAAAGCAATTTGAGTTAACCAGCAAAATTGTAAACAATAGTTACTGGTGCATATCTGCGATAATGCTTTTCCTGATTGTATACGCTGTTTGGATAACACATATTGCATTATTTTATAACAATGCAAGCCAAATGATGCGTGGAAATCGAAATACTTTTTAAATGTAAAAAAAGGCACCTTCAAGCCCGTAACCCAGAAGTGGTAGACAGATGCACAACCAGGGTACCCACGACAAGCCGAAGACATTAAGTCTTACAATGGGATAGGTGCCAAGTCTATCGCTAATCAGGCACATAACCGATTCCGGGCAGCATTATTTTTATTAGAAAATTTATAATACACCTTATTATTTATAATCGCCTCTGTGGTCTAGACTCTAGCTGCGGTTCGGGTGTTGGACTTGACTGCATGAGGTCCCGGGTTCGAATCGGCCAACAAAAAGAAAATTGGATTTTTCAATTTTCTAATAAAAAAAAAGGTTGGTCGGGATCAGAAATGTGCCCGGTTGGCGATAGGCTTGCCACCTATCACATTGTGGGACTTAGGGTATTCGGCTAGTCGTGGGTGCCCTGGTTGTGCCTCTGCCTACCTCTTCGGGGATATGGGCGTGAAGACACGTTTTTTTTATAATACACATTTTCTATTTTTTTGTTGTTCTACCCAGGAATTGAGTCCGGAACCTCAAGAAGTCAAGTCCGACGCCTTAGCTGTTATAGGTGCGTGCTGTTGCCAGGATGTTAGGTTAACTGTGGAAGTGATCTGGCTACCCTACCCTCCAGAACGGGACGACATATCTTTTTTTTATGGTATTGGAAAGCACACAAGCAGACGGATTTCCTGATGGTAAGAAATTCCCGCCGCATAAAGACACCAAATGGTGCGTTGCCAACCTGAGGCCGGGATGTTAGGCTTCAAGCAAAAGTAAGTTTACCGGCTACCTTATCTTCCAAACCGGAATACGTCAACTGCAAGCGTTGACATTCTGGCGGAAGGAATAGGTAAGGCGGTGGTACCAATCCGGGTGAGTCGCTGCTAAACTCTACCACCTAGTCAGATGTCACGGTATTAGTGACGGTAAGCCTATGCTCGCCTTTTACGAGTTGCCTGGCACAGGAAGGCAGATGGTCTATTCTGCAAAGAAGCTCGGACCAACACGGGGAAAATTTCGAAATAAGTAGAGTAGGAATAGTAAAGGCGATTGCGATGCTCTACCCGGGTAAGTTGCACAGTACTTTACCACCAGTGGTCTTCTTGGTGTTGACCTATTTTACCAATGCTCGTCCCTTACAATCTACCAGGCAAGTAGGCAGATAGTCTATGCTACTCAGCGGACCCGGAACAATACGAATCGGTATACGGAATAGGTAATGTTATCGTATAGACAGATACCAAAAGAAATAATAGAGCCTTGCCAACCTAAAGCCTAAAGCTTGCGAAAGTATATTAAACTACGGTGTTCTCCTATGTCTTACTGGGATACTATATTCACACTATATATAGAGATAGATATAGGTTAGACATTGGTGATGACTCTGCTGTCTACAAACTAAACTTATTTTAGATGCATTCTATCTTTTTCAAATGAAACAAAAACAAAAAAGATGTAACATTTTAGACATGTCAGATTAGCCGGGACATGTCGAATCGCGATTTTTTCAGTGACAGATAAAACGTCTTTTTTTTGAATGACTAACTTGTTGCTAATCTTGCGATTTTTTTTAACTTCACCGAATTTTGTGGGCCGAGCGGTGCTCAGCCCGAGACATCATTATTTAGATGGATTGGGCTGTTACATACGACAGCACCAAGGGCTGTCTCCCGGGAGACCGTACTTCGACTTAGTGCTGCGTTCTGGTTACTGGGTGGACTTTGTGGAGGAGTATTTGTGGCTCGTCGCTCGGCGTTAGGCGCCGGGCGCAAGAGAGGTCTTCGTCGCCGAGACCGGCGGCGACGGTGTAGTGTAATGTAATTAAACGTCTATCGAAATGTCGTGTACAGACTAATCTGACAGCACTAAATGTGTTTTGTCTCTTTCTATTACTTTCGTTGAAAGAAGACAACGATAACTTAAAATTAGTTTAGTGAGCGCCCAACAAAATTACCACCATTGTCGTGTTTGTAAGTCATTAGTCATCACGCATTAAACTGTATAAAAATTCTAACAAAAACGTCAAGTTTACGCTGACTTTAAAGTTACGGCGATAAAATATAAGCTAGTGAGTAATATTTATTACGATTATCGTAATTATCCGGTTATAATTCTAAAATAGCACGCCAATTGGTGACGCGTATGAATTATGAAATCACAATCAGTAGGCAAACTGAAGTAAATCAGAAAGTATCGATTAGAACGAGCATTATTTTTTATCACCTCTGTGTTCTAACAGTTTGGCGTTGGACATAACTTTTTAAGGTCCCGATTTCGATTCCCGGATCAGGGAATAAAGCAAAACGGAAATGTGTATTTTTAATTTTCTAATAAAGATAACTTTGTTCGAGATATGTGCCCGGTTGGCGATAGGTTTTGCACTGATTATATATCTTCACCAGGTCCCATAACGTGATTTAGGTGGCCAGCCTATCGTCAACTGGACACATATCCAATCCCGGCCAAAGTTATTTTTATTAGAAAATTGATTATATACATTTTCTTTACTTTTTATAAATATATGTAGAGATATTAATTAGAAATTGAGTTCAAATAATGTTATGCATAATTTTGCTAATTCCTCTTTTTATTGTTAGTTGCTATCAGGAAAATGTTCATATGAAAGGTGGGGAGTATTGCGTGCAATGTGAACGATCTTTGCAGACTTGTCAGCTTCCTCCACATTAATTACTGTGTTATTACAAACGCTCTGGATTCGGATCTTTATACAACCTTCGCATAATACCCGGAAAAGGTACCTACATGTATCTAACGGCGCTATTATTTTGCTATGATTAAATAGTGGCAAATGTATTCATCATATAAATGTATATTTTGTATTCGCTCTTACGGACAGCTCTAGGGATAATTTGTTAAACGAGGTAATCGTTATATTGAGGTAATTTTTTTATTTGATGGTAATAGTCATATTGCGGTTATTTTTTTTACTTGATGGTATTTATATAAAGGTTAGAGTATAGTGCTTTACCTGAATTCAGTGCTCATGACGAATTTGTTCCCGTCGGCGTCCTTCCCGGCGGCGACAGGCTTGTCCCCCTTGGCGAAGTCAATGCCGTAGTCGTTCAGCTCGTGCGTGAAGTCGTCCTTGTCGCTCACTGCGAATGTCACCTCGGACACCTCCTTGGCAACCTGTTTACAAGTGCAACATAATGTGATAAACACTTGTGTAGCTTTATACATTACACTTTATATATTAAAAAAGTATCTTCACGCCCTTATCCCCGAAAGAGTTGGCAGAGGCATAACCAGGGCACCCACGACTAGCCGAAGACACTAAGCCCCACAATGTGATAGGTGGCAAGCCTATCGCCAACCGGACACATATCCAATCCCAGCCCCCAGGCAACTTTATTTTTATTAGAAAATTGGAAATATACATTTACTAATTTTTTTTGTTGCCCTACCGGGGGATCGGTCCCGGGACTGTGTGTCCACAGAGGATAGATTTTATGTTACAAAAAATTATTAATTTATATTTCATACAATAAATAATAAATTTATGTAAATAATAATATTGTGCTAAATCAACCACGGCTCCACTTTTTACAGCATCACAGGCCGTAACTAGCAACAAAATATTAAACCCAAATAAAATTATTTGTTTTGCAATTTGCCAATTTGGCGGAAAGTTGGAAATCAAATAATTTTACTTGGATTTAAGTATGGATTACCGCAACGTCTTCTTCTATCAAAATATTAAACGTTAAAATAAAGTATATTTATTTACTTTTATTAGCCGACTGACAAATTGATATCGAAATCTTAAAATCACAAATTAGGACTGGACGCCTTTGATTGGTTGGAAATGGAAAAGTGTATTGATAAAAGAACCATACTGCTACTCTGGTAGTTTTAGATTTTGGATAGCCATATAAATCTAAAGCCAACCAGCCAGTAGCTGGCACTTTAAGCTTCTTGAATAACTTTAAAGGCTACCCCCTACTCTGCAAATCGGACTACAACCGCGAGTACTGGCGCAGGTTGATCGGTGGTACCAGTTCGGGTTAGCCCTTGCAGAATTCGCAAACCTGTTCCAGCTGACAACAGCAGTGGAATGATAATGAAACTAAATAAATACTAGTTTTTTCTAGTGGTGGGCTCAGCGTAAAAAACTTCACGAAATAAAGTGTGACTGCTTTTAATTTAAATAAGACAAGTGTTCATATTTATTAACAAGCATTTACTTCAAATTATTAATTTAGGAATTTAATATAAACTAGCGGTACGCTCCGGCTTCGCACGGTTATGAAATATACATATAAACCTTCCTCTTCAATCACTTTATCTATTAAAAAAACCGCATCAAAATTCATTGCGTAGTTTTAAAGATTTAAGCATACAAAGGGACAGAGGAAGCGACTTTGTTTTATACTATGTAGTGATTAGAACGGAATAGATTAACAGTGAACACAAAAAAATAATAGAACTGATTAACAATAAATCCTACTTATATTGCAAAGTTTGTGAGAATGGATGGATAATTGTTACTCTTTTACACAGGTGAAATTTTATAGGAACATAGTATATACTGATGTATGTGTATACATCAGAATAACATAAATATAGGCAACAATTTATATAAAAAAATGTACAACGGAAAACAGGAATCTTCGCGCCCGTATCCACGAAGAGGTAGGTATTAACTCTTGACTGTAGATATTAGAATAGAACAGAATAACTCTTTATTGTGCATCGAAATACATCAAAAATAAATACATTAAATGAAACTTAAAACTAAGTGATACACAAAGGCGGCCTTATCGCCAAAACAGCGATCTCTTCCAGGCAACCTTATGTTATGGAGACATAATAAAATAAATTTTATGCGAAGGTGCTCTTAATACACAAAAAAGAAAAATAACACATGCAATATCAATTAGAATAAAATTATTTTAAATAAAGGAAAAAAAATAAAATTGAATTTTATATTTGATTGAATTTTAGATTTGTATAATGTCTAAATTTACATTTTTTTTAAACAACTTTCTCCTAGGATTTTAAACTTAAATCGTCGCGAATTAATAACATTTTTAATTATTTATACGGGATACTCACGATCTCTTTTTATTTTATTTTTTTATTCAGTCCCGTCGTGACCACGGCCTATGCAACTAGGCCGAAATATCGACAAATAAAATAAAAAGAGATCGTGAGTATCCCGTATAAATAATTAAAAACTTTCTCCTAATTAACAACAAATAATGAGCAAGGGTTCGTATTTGTTCACGCATGATGCAAAGACCAAGGGAAATGAGGATTCAGTTATATATACATTATGGAATAAATAAATAAATTTACTATTACGGCTTTTGCCCAGTAATGGGTAGATAGGTAATGAAATAAAATAGACACACATACCTTGAGCACGCGGTTCCTCCAGTAGTTGGTGCCTTTGGGATTCTTGACATAGTCAACATCGTAGTACACGACGACCAGAGGGTTGGTGAAGTCTCCAATGTTCTCCTTTTGACGGATGCCCACCAAGCCGTGACTGCAAAGTACTTTATTATAAATACCTACTGCTTATTCGTAAAACTACAGTTTTTTGTAGGTAAAAGTTACGTGTATTTGTATTTCTGTATGTACATAAGATTTTCAATCCCCTTGAAGGCTTTATATGATTGAGGCATTGGTAGACTCGTCTAGATAGCCTTGGTGTTGTTAAATTTATAAAAAAAACAATACTGTGATAAATCATAATTTGGTAAGATATCAATTTTGTAGGGCTCATCATAAGGATACTAATAACACTGAAATTAAACATTTTCAACAACCTGCGACAATACCTATACGCCTCCGCACCAAAAAATCCGCCAGACCTCACGGTCCTGACAAAGCTGTCTGGCTTCCTTCACGTTCATTACCCTTTTCATACGAACACGCCGGTTCCGGAGACTCTTGATACCACCCTCGGATAATATCCCATTGATCTGATCGTGAAATGTCAGCCTTGGACCAAGTTATCTCATCTAAACACGACTAATTAGAATCAAATAAATACTTTATTCACTTTGACCATACAGATGCTACTTGTGCGAGTAGACAATTTTATAAACTACCACCGGATCGGTATCGCGGCGTAGCGACGTACGAAGGACAGTAACATCAGAAATTATGATGATGGACACTAATGGAAACTGTCCATAAATTCATCATCAATCGTGTCACATCTGAGTTGTTGAAAGCGAAACACGGACAGGAAATTTAGCATGTCATATGAGAGTATGGTTAACTGAAATGCAAAATGACATGCCGACTTCAAATAATTATTGCATCATTCAGTAAACGAATCGACTATTTGAAAATACTCACTAGTTCTCCTTGATGAAAGCCTTGAGTGACTCTGGTTCTCCTTTGTACTCAACGAATGACTCTTCAAATTTGTTCTGAAGACGTTTAGGACGGAAAAGTACAACATTGTCCCTGTAGACAAAAAAAACATTAAAAAAATCATAAATCAGTAGGTAAATTAATTTGTTTACGACCAATGTTAATAATGTATCTCTAAAGATGGATTTCAAGCAATCTAGATAGCTGCGTATCCGCCGGCCTATCCTATACCCAATTGCCATGTTTATCCTGTCCACAGATATGTTATTGGCAAGCGATAGCATAAAAATGAATCGAAATATCAATCTTGGACAGCAAGTTTTGGATTAGGATTGATTATTAATATTGGCCGTTAGGCCGTTATTATCAATATGACTGTTTAGTTTCTAATTTTGATAGTTCTTTGTTTTGGGCAGGTACACGATATAGTGTCGTCAACTTGAAAATTGATACTTAACAATATTAAACTTTATTATCCAAAAACGACTAGTTGGATTGTAGAAAAGTTCATATGAGACAATCTCGGAATCATTTTATTTATTTATTTATCTTTATTGTTAACAAATAGAATACGTTTGCCCAAAACACGATGTTAATGCCTATAATGATGAGGCATTATGAAGTCATGAGCTATCTTTCGAAAAAAATAATATCAAATCACGACTTGGAAAAAAAATAAAGTTGGTGATTAGCAGTTTAATTGCGTATAAGTTATTTCGTCGCCAAAACAGACGTTTTAGTCATCAAATTTTATTTTCGTAAAATTACACATTTAACAATATTTATTATACACTACACTTACAATGTAAGTAATGCTAGCTGCTGATAACAACTAAGTAATTTTCGTAATACATAAATCAAAGAACACGGCGACTAAATTCCTTGAAAACTTCAACGTTTAAATATTTTACAATAGAAACTAATGGTTGTGTTATACAATAATAAATTTTTATTTTTAATACTTAAATAGTTGCAGAAAATTGATGAAATCCGACATATTTTGTTTCATATGACGGATTCGTTGGGGGAGAGGTTACTAGCGTACACGCAATGCCAAGATCTAGGGGTCTCGAGTTCGATTTCAAACGTTATATGCGTATAACCTTAAACATGAAATGGATAATGTTATCTAAAAATTATTTGCCAAATTCAACTGATTATTGTAAAGACACGCGCGTAAAAATATACATTTATTTTATGGGGTAAGAAAATAATCACACTGCTTTCCTGATTGCAAGAGATTAAAGTGGCCTATACACACCATAGATGTTATAGGTACAACGCTGCTCTGTAGTCGGAAAGTAAGGTCTATTGCGTCAGTTTACCAACTGAACTACATCCGGTGTGAATGTTACACTGTCATTACAGCAGCAGGGTTAGGTAAGGCGGTGGATCCCTCGCTAGGCTAATTGCTGCAGCATACTACCACTAACGGTCTTATTGTTAATGACCTCTTTAACCTATGCTCACAAGGAAATGGCCAAATCTACACAAGAGGACCTGCGGGGCTATTCAGTATATTTTTAGTGATAACCACTGGGTAAAGTGTACATCAAATAGCTGTCAAATGGCGTATTTTGTATTTGCTATCTCCATTGTCAAATTTAAAATACGTCATTTGACAGCTATTGGATATTCATTTTACCCAGTGATCATCACTAAACAGATACGGATTCAGTCCCTTGGACCAACAAGGGAAACTCTCCAGCTTTATCACTTGTATATAACCAGATTGATATAAATGCGAGCCCCCGAACCGCGTTATCATGAATGTTCTTATCGCATTATGTTCTCGTTATGTTGGTCATGCTTACGCTTTAGAGTTACGACTTAGACAAGCCTAGTTATAGATATTAATATTTCAAATGCGATAATGCGTTTGTTTGTCCCAATTTTACGTTTCAACGCAGAAGTGTTATTATGTATTTTTTATGCGAATATAGAAGAAAGCTTAAGAACTAACGGAGCGGTTTTTACCGCATCCGAGGCGGTTGCGGGTCAGCAGGTTCTGTAGAATGTAGTTTTATATGCAAAAAATAAGAGCACATTTCACGACGCATTTACACCCGCAGCGTCTGCGGTTATTTGCGGTTCCCGCGACAACGGTCGCCCGCCCGTAGATGATTTCAACCGCGAAGGATGGGTGGTACAACACAGCCTTCGCGGTTGCGATTACCGGTAACAACAAATTACCGGATTCGTGAGTTTTGAAATAAAATCGCAGTTCCACGACCGCCGCGGGCTCGGGTAAAAACCGCTATGTGAGTTCTGATTCCCGCGCAAATGCAATATTTCAAAAGCGGGGCATAGCCGCGGACCACAGCCTGTGATAAAAAATAATAGTCACTAGATAGTATAAACCAAAGTCGCGGTCTCTGTCCCTATGTCCCTTTGTATGCTTAAATCTTTCAAACTAAGCAACGGATTTTGATGCCGTTTTTTTCAATAGATAAAGTGTTTAAAGAGGAAGGTTTATATGTGTATTTTATACCCGTGCAAAGCCGGGGCGGGCCGCTAGTTTAGAATAAAAACTCGGAAGGTCCTGGATTTCAATTTCCATCGCCATAATAGAAATTTCTATAAAAAAAAATGTTTTGTAATTATAGCTTTTTAGATTTTTTTGGGCATAATGAATTGTGTATTATGCCTGATTTGTGGTTTTGTGTAATATAAATATGTTTTTTATTGATTACTACTATTACTAAACCAAACTACTTACACATGAGGCATCACATGCGATTCTTTATTTATCTCTCTTTTTAGATAGAACATGAGATAAACAAATACCAGGTCACGTAACATTATAACCACACTAGCTGCTACCTGCGGCTTCGCCCGCGTTTTCACAGAAACCCGGTGTGCGATCGGGATTAAAAATAGCCTATATGTTAATCCAGGTCACAATCTATCTGTCTTCCAAATTTCAGACAAATCCGTTCAGCCATTCGAGCGTGAAAGAATAACAAATATCCATACATCCATACTTACAAACTTTCGCATTTATAATATTAATAGGATAATAGGATAGCTCTAGACAGCCTTAATAATACAAATACAGGTATAAATGTAGACTAATTATTAATGTCATTGATAGCAAGAACATCAAAATATGTTTAATTGAGTTTTAATTATAATTCGTAGAAACGAAACTTTTATCTCTTATATAATAAGTTAGACCATTAAACTGATATTTTTTTATGATATTGGAAGGCAAACAAGCAGAGGGATTTCCTAATAGTAAGGAATTCACGATGCCTTGAGACACCAAAAGATTTTCTTTATATTATAATATAAAGAAAAACATCATTGTTTCAGTATGTTTTGTGACAGAAAGCTTTTATAAATATTCAATGGAAGTATGTTAATTGAGGATATTGATTTGTATCACCTTTTTAATATAAAAGAAAACATAATACTTAAACAATAAAGAAGATGTTACACCTCAATAATTTGTAAAATTATTTTATTTGTATTACAAAAGCATAAATTAGCAACTACTTTTTAAATCCTTGTTAATAAAAACACAATGTAAATTTTAGTTAATCATTTATACATTTTGCCACATTAACATGGCTTAATGTATGCACATTACGATATACTTCATACAAGAGTAGACTTTTTTTCTTTTCGTATTTTTTAAAGAGAAAAAGATTTACTTTTAATATTTTAATAGGTTGTAAAACTATCCGATCTACTTATTTTTGATATTAAAATTAATACTTGCAAAGGCTGTTTCTAGGCTTCTTAGGCTTAAACAAGAGTTAAGTAATACTTTTAGTTTGACATAAAGTCACATAGTGTTTCATTTGCCCATGTTGGTCTGGGCTCCTTCGCAGAATAGACCGTTTGCCTTCCTGCTAGGCAGCTCATAAAAGGCTTACCGTCACTAACATTGTGACATTTGACTAGGTGGTAGAGTTTCGCAACAAATCGCCCGGATTGGTACCACCGCCTTACCTATTCCTGCCGCCATAATGTGCTTGCCGTTGACATGTTCCGGTTCGGAGGATAAGGTAGCCGGTAAGCTTACTTTTGCTCGAGGCCTAACATCCCGGCCTCAGGTTTGCAACGCGCCATTACCACCTTTGGTGTCTCTAGGTGGTGTGAATTTCTTACCATCAGCCTGTCTGCTTGTTTGCCTTCCAGTATCATAGAAAAAGTAGATTTTAGGTGTCTAGTGTATAGGTATATAACTATATCCAATAGCATTCACTTTAACTAATCATAAATTAGCTATTCTATGTGTGAGCTACAACAGTTTTAAAACCAATAAACCAAAATATCACAATTGAAGTCTGTTATCAACTGTTCAAACATAATGATACAAATGCAAATTAACAGTTAACATACAGTTGCCAACTAAATTAATTATAAATATGAAGTTAACAATTAAAAACTTAAATAAATTGTTATTATATTTTTATAAGATATGAAAATGTAAAAGTGCATGGATTTTCTAATGCTAAGAGAAATACATGGATTAAAGAAAACCATAGATGTTATAGATGCATTACTACCCCAAAGCTTAGGATGTTAAGAGTCGAAAAAGCCTATTTGCTATCCTACCATTTGGACCAGAACATAACACTGCCATTTTTGTGAAAGGAATAAGCAAGGCAATGGATCCCTATCTAGACAGGTTGCTGCATAGCATGTTATCACCAGTATATCTTGTTCGCGATGACTAATCAGCCTAAATGCAAATAAAACAAATGCAAACGAAATAAACACAAAAACTTCTGTACACCTTTACTCCTACATCAATAACGCTGAAATTAATATTTAGTCAGTCTTATGGGCTAACCACCAGCAGCCAGATAATAATGTAGACAAAAATTGCTACCAGTATGGAATAAGAAGTAGTCACTTCAAAATAAAAACTTACCTCTTAGCCCTACATTCTAAAACTGAGACCAGGTTTTCATTTAGACTAAGAATGTCTTGTCAAAAATGACAAAGCTACTAAAATATAGGATTAAACATAAGTAGAATCCTGAAACAGAAGCTCCAGAATGAGTAAAATATCTAAAACAATTTTACCTAGGCAGGTTCCAATGTGTTGAATAGACAATAGGATTTCCATACTGCTTCTCAAGTAACTCTTAATATGATTGTGAATGACAGTTTTAATACCATACAATGTCTGAGACTATATCAGTGTCCATTTTAAAGTTAGTAGGCACTGAATTGACTTGGAATTTAGTCTCATTATATATTATATAAGATTATTCTTAAATGTTATCATCTTATAACTTTTTTTGTCAAAGTAAAATTTAGTTATTTTTCCAAGGTGCATATCCGAATTTGTATTATGTCAAATGGCAGATTTATTCTATTCTATTTCTAACAAACTTTTAACATTATGTTATGTTAAAAGTTTGTTATTAGCAGACCAAACATTTACTTTCTGTTTTTAGTATTAATTTTATATATTCATGTATTTAATTTTTAACTTATCTTAATTTTAAGTATTCTATTTAAGAATAATGTTAACAAAAGCATTGTAACATTTGTTTTGACTACTTTTTTAGTAAATTTATCCTTAACAACAGCCTCTGTTCAGACACAGACTGAGAATACCTGCCCCCTGTAAAGAACTATAACCCAGCCTCTCCAAAAACTCCAATATTCAATGAAACTTATATTTTAGAGTATCATTAACAATAAATATACTTACTTGTATCCAGCCTTGTCTAAGACCTCCTTGGCAGAAGAGTGTCCAAAAATGACTTCTTCTCGCATCTTGTCAGCTGTCTTTAAGAATTCTCCTTTAAGGTCAGTCTCTTTTTCAAAGAAGCCAATAACAACAACTTCATCTTTAGCAAGAATGTTCTCATAGTTAGCAACAGTCAGCAGATCCTTGGAGCTAGGACCAACTTGGGCTCGCATATACTTGACAATACCATCTGTAATATGTATATTGTTAATAACTTTCTTTAAATAACAAAGCCTTATTTTTTAGCTTTATTCCAAAATATTAGTTTGGTTAGTAATGTCTAAGAAGTAATAAACAAATGTTTGAATCATCAACATATATCTTTTGTACACTATAAGGAGTAAAATACATTGTGCGAAGAATGTCATAAAAATGGATAAGAGTTCAAGTATCTTTAAAGTACTAACATGGTTCTTAACTGTAGTTTAATATGTATAGAAAGATAAGGGCAGTAATTTAAACAACCAGACCTGGGTACTTAGCATATTTAGTACAAATTTTCTAAGTTATTTTTCAAATTTAGTGATTAGTAATAATTTATTAAGTTAGTAATATAAAATTGTTGAAAAGTTTTAATGTACAAATATAGTTTAAAAACAACACTATCCAATGCCCAGGTGGTTAATAAAATATTTATTTTTATATGCATAAATAGTTTTACAGTAAATTTGTCTATATCACAAAAATGTAGTCAATATTTATTTCATTTTTAGTACCATCTACCTACATTTTTTTAACATTTTACAAAATTTATCCATCTTTAAGGGTGGTATACTATGCATTTAAATCATCTTTACATTTACGCCCATTGTACATCTAATTTGTAAGAGAAAATCAAAGGTCTGCACGATGACTTCACAACACCTTTTGATGATTTTTCAAATGTTCTGCAAACTTTTTACAATCACTGTTTTGAAAAATATTTTAAGCTTGTTTTTAGTGTGACTTATTAGAATTTAGTGTCCTTGCAAGTATCAATTACTGACACAACACCACAGACATAACAATAACCCTTGTGTAATATTATCTCAACACTTAAAAAGGAGTTAAACAAGTTAATAACTTTAACATGTGGCCATACTTAATATAAAGCAACAAGCTGAGAGAAATTAATAACACATCCAGTGCAGTTAGTGCTCCAACTAAGACTACTAAGCCTATTATATCTTATATTTTGGATGTGTATAATTATGGCTCACTAAACAATTAAAAAAAAATTTATAATTTAAAAAAAATGAGCTGTAACTGTAATGTAAATTTAAAGTAATTGTGTTCTTACTTGATTCTCGAGGCCCATTGTACTCTTGTGAGACTTCTCCGTTTCTGAATATTTTGAGGGTAGGATATCCAGATACAGAGAACTGTTCACATGTGGATTTTCCACCTTCAGTACAGTCTACCTTAGCCAGTGCAACCGGCGGGTCATCGTCTTTTAAGATGCCTGCAGCTAAAGCATATTCAGGCTTCAATCTCTTGCAGTGTCCACACCTACGAATAACAGGCGATAAGAAAAGTTTCAATAAAATCAGGAGAAAGGTCGTTCAACTTTCAACTTACCAAGGTGCGTAAAACATGACAAGCGCCGTCTCATGCTGGCCTATTGCACTTGAAAAGTCTGAATCTGTAAGTTCGAGCACATCCTCTTCGGCTGCTTTACACGAATATATAAGTCCTAAAAGTAAGGCTACTTTAAGTGATCCTAACATTTTTTAAAATTGTGGGGCCCTCGTTAAAGTTTTTACCAAAGCAGTCGACAAAATTCCAACTACTAAAAAGTCAAGACCGGTCACCGGAAAAATACACGTATGATGCCGAATTTGACATTAGACCGGCTCAGTGTTGGCTGTTTGTGATTGGCTAGTTATTGACGCGTTCAGAGTTAACAATAGTGACACCGTTATTTTCTTAATCATAAAATAATCATAGCGGCATTCTTGTTTCTTTACAAAGGAAATTATTTCAATTACTGCTTGAAATATAAAGTGCTAAAATAATTGAATTACTTAAACATATATTAAAAAAAACTCGACAACATTTTTGAAAATCGGTAATCACAATCTATCCGAAACTGGTAACATCACTAGTGCAACATGAAAGCCACAATGTTTGGCATTGGCAGTTGGCTTTGCTGTCAATCAGAAAATGGCAGCGACGAGTGTTGTCGTTCTCGACAGAGGCAACAATACAACTTGTACCGTAAATCTATTTGGTAAGTACTTTTTAAACATAACTAAAGTAATTTTAAATCATGTTTTTATAAGGAATGCTTTTAGTTTTGAGGTACATTTATTAAAATATCACAAAAAGCCGCATAACCTGTAAAAAGTTGTCTTATTTATTTACAAAGTGGTGCGCGGAACTTTCAAAATAATTAAATTTATTTGTTATGAATTTCTTTCCGTATTTTTACTTGAGTTTGAGAATTGATCAGCTTAATTCCTCTTATTGTATAGATATAATAAGAGATAACAAGTTTTTTTTTCATTCAATAGACTTGAGAAGCTGTCTGCGGCTATATGACCTTGGTTATTGAATTGTAGGAAGTAAATTGTAGATACTTGCTTCTAAATTGTAAGTGGTTGTTTGATGTACTCACAAAAAACGTTCATAAGCTGTCTAGCAACATTAACAAATAATTAGGAAGTACTGATTTGTATGTTATTAAATATAAATAAAACAATTTCACACGATTACCGACATAAATGCTTACTTATAAATATTTTCATCAAATTTAGAATTAAACGCACTTAACACCTTTAGGGGTGTAAAGATACTTGTTAACTTTTTATTAGTAATTAACAATAATAAATACAGGATATATAATGATAAAAACGGTGCTAAATATAATAACCACTTAGATCTAGAAATACAGATAGGTAAGCTCATCATAACAAAATCTGCTCCTTTAGGGATTTGGTCCTGAGTGTTGTGGATGGTCATGGTTATGGCCCATTAGGCAGTCTTAAGAACTTATCTAAACCATTTATATTAAGACCCCAGTTGAGATTAGTGGTTATCATGTGTCAGTATATAAAATCTGACAACACTGTCAACTGTAACATACTTTACTTATCAGGGCCTAACCCTATATGATTAGCTCTTAAGATGTTCTTATTATAAGTATTTGTATAATTTTTTTAAATCTAATTTTATTTGAAATTTATTTCTTCACAGTTTGTTTCTTATACCATATATTAGAGCTTTTATATAAAGAACTGGAACTGGAAGTTTAAGATTTATTTCTGCTATTTTAGTACCGCCTCTGTGGTCTAGGGGTCCGGGTGTTGGACTGGACTGCATGAGGTCCCGGGTTCGAATCCCGGGTTGGCCAACAAAAAGAAAATTCGATTTCTCCAATTTCTAATAAAAAAAATGTTGGTCGGGATTGGAAATGTGCCCGGTTGGCGATAGGCTTGCCACCTATCACATTGTGGGACTTAGTGTCTTCGGCTAGTTGTGGGTACCTTGGTTGTACCTCTGTCTACCTCTTCGGGGATATGGGCGTGAAGATACTTTGTTTCCCTAAAAGAAAATTTTATTGGTTCTATAATAATTAATAAATGAGCAGTATTGTGTCAAAAAGATGGAGGGAACTAAAATATAAACTACAGAATGTTTTAAAAAATGTATTAAGTATAAAAAAAAACACTTTCAAGCTGGAGCTTAATAAAAACTTAAAAACCACTAGAACCTTAGTGGCAAAAATAAATATATAGTAGTACTATTTAAATTATGCGCTTTGGCTATATTTGTCAAGCTTCGGATATCCAAATGTATTTTAAAATATATCTATGTAGAGTTGTTATTAAATAATTAATCAGCTTAAATTTAGATTAGGTCAGCTAATTTAAAAATAAAAGTATAAAGTGTAAAGAGAATAAAAAGTGTAAAGCTGAAGCGCATAATTTAAATAGTAGTACTGTACCTTTTTGCCATGAATCTTTCACTTAACACAAAATAAGAAAATAAATACTTATAAGCTATCTTTAAAATATCTGGTACACTACAGAATAACAATAAAATAATGGTTATCATAAGCCAGTGTAAGTCCCTTATAAGTAATCATTTTGTATATTGTTTTTTTCTATCACTTCTTCCTGAAATTATTTTCATACTAGGATTATAATTACATTTTTCATGCTGTTGTTATCATGATAAAACTAATATGGGACCAACTCGGAACCTTTTCAAAACAAGTGTATATTTGGAGATAAGCCCACATACATACAGATTTCTTTCAGTCAATGTAAATAGAAGTAGCATAATGGAAGACGTCATGTAAACATTTAAACTTAAGTATAATAATAATTTATATTTGTTGCAGGTGCTACAGTTGTATCATGGAGAGTTAATAATCAAGAACAGTTATTTGTAAGGTAAGTACTTATTATTATTTCATTTCGTACATTATTTAATTTGTAGTCATTATAACCATTAGACAAAAATAAGAATGATAAAAAGTTATACACGTGATTTTAGCCATACATATTAATTTTTGACATTGGTTAAAAAATTAAAATGTTCTTAATTATTTATTTTATTTGTGACCTCTGCTGCAGTCTTTCTAATTTTGACGTAAATATATTTTTTTCACTCAATATAAAAATATCTATAGGCATGTCTATATGCATTGCAATCAGGAAATCAGTGTATTTGTTTGTTTTCTTCTAACAAAAAAAGATAAACACTCAGACGTATAATAATACGTTTATAAGTTCACAGACGTTTCGTAGGGATTTCTGCATCCCACAGATGCATTGCGGTTTCAAACCCCAAGGGAGAAGTCGCCATTCGTATCAAGTTGTGTCTGGACCTTTAGGGTCATTTACTGACAAATCTTTATTATTTATATACCTTAACCCTCGTGTTATTAGAATTGTTTAAATATTTATTTGAATTTTAAGGGAAATTATATTTTATGTGGGATCGAAATTGGTTTATTAGTTTGCCCACTATGCGCAAACAAACCGACTAATCTACAAGACAAGAGTTGCATAAAAGATGTCTTTGATTCGGAAGTAACTCTGTTTTCGTTATTTTTAAATGTTAAAGCACATCTCTTATACCTTTCTTTATATATTTAGGTTAAAATATGGTTGGCTGTGGTTTAGCAATCGAGTTCAAGTTCCTTTAGTTCTGCCGCGGGAATCTAAACTATAAAGAAAGATAAACCCGCTGAGTTTTTTAACGGATCCTTTCAGTGTATGGCTGCGTTCCGATCTTCTGTTTTTAGATTACCATATTATATTATTGATGTCAAGTTAGACAAAAATGTAAGTATTACTAAGCATATCTTAATAACCACTTGTTGGATTATGATAATATTAATATGGGACCACCTCGGAACCGTGACCTCTCATTTTACAAAAGATGCAGTTTGGGAGCTTCATCTTTTTTGTGAGTTGGTTAGTAAATATTTTTATAATATTAGGGAGTTTGTATTTCCAATATATTCTAACTAGTTGCTACCTGCGGCTTCGCCCGCGTTTTCACAGAAACCCGGTGTGCGATCGGGATTAAAAATAGCCTATATGTTAATCCAGGTCACAATCAATCTGTCTTCCAAATTTCAGACAAATACGTTCAGCCATTCGAGCGTGAAAGAGTAACAAACATCCATACATCCATACTTACAAACTTTCGCATTTATAATATTAATAGGATTTCTAAAATTAATTTAAAACGGTCTAGTCGTTTTTAATAAACATACATACACATACACACTCATATTTATAATATTGATAGAGATTTTAGCATAGATAACTTGCATGGTATGTGAGTGACGACGTTTCTCACAGAAAACAAACTCGTGCAGAGGTGAAAGAAAGATGGATATAATTTGTTATGCAATTGAACTATTGATGCATTTCCAATTGCCCATCAATGCATAATTGGTCATCTTTGACACTACGTAATGATGGCGCGGTCTATGAATTAGCATTAATGTGATGATTATTGCCATAATTAGGTTATAATTCAGTACGGACTTCGAAGCGTAAATAATTATGCATTGTGGTACGATCGTTCATCTATACCTTACAAGATAACATACAAGATATTTCCGTAATCTGTGAGAATTGATTTTACTTGTCTTTAGGTTTACAGATGTTAATCATTGCGCGGTTTATGTTTTTGCTTAAATTGTGTTGATTATTGCTATAACTGGATTATAATTAATTTCGATTATGTATTTATTTTGTGTAGATAATTATGTTAATTAGTTATACGAATATGTAAAAGGAAAGGTGGCTGATTAGCTGTTCCGTCAAAAGGCTGTTAAAAATTTTACTGCCAACAATATAAAAAAAGGAATGATATTTTGTGGGTAAATCTGCGCGGAAGAAATCTCTTTGAAAAACTAGTTAGGTAAATAATATCGCAAAATAATATATTTCCGTATTTTGTGTGAATTAATCGTATACATATATGCACATACATATCTTCACGCCAAGTCGTTTTCGGCGTAGGTAGAGAGTTTCGTGTGCCAAACCTCACGATCCTGACAGACCTGCTTGGCGTCCGCCACATTTACTACTACCCTTTTCATACATACACACCGGAGACTTTTGAATACCCGAGTAATTTGATCGTGAAATGTCAACATAGATCTCCCCGGGTAACATCCATTCAAATTGTATGTCTGCTTTGTCAATCTTTAATTTGAAATCACAGTTTGAATACTCAACAATTGTTATAATAATGGGCGTAATTAGATTATAATGTAGTTCGAAGCGTAAACATTATGCATTGTGATGACTGTTTATTATTATTCGATATAATATGATAACGATTTTTGGTCGTTCTTAAAGATATATTTATTCATTCTACTTGATATTAGTCCCTATAGATATTTGATCAACTTTCGAACTAAAAAAATATATGAATATTATTTACAACAATTTTCTCAATAACGTTCTTTTGTGACACATTGAAGACTTTTAGATAATAGATAGAATTGAGAGAAAAATATAAAATTGGTGGTCTTAGAATTTAATCAAGCAGAATGCAAGTGAAGCTATAAAATTTCAAATATTATTTCATAAAAAGCTATTTCCGTCCCCTTTAACCCTTTTCCCAGTTTAGTTGTAGTCGGGTCTCCTTCTGCGTCAGCTCCAGGAGACTATTCTGGGTTACATGCGAAATGTTTCAATCGCGTTCGAAAGTCAATTACCATTTTTTTTGTCTCTTTAGCCTTAGTGATTATTTATCTCAAATTATTAGAATAGGTATTTTAGGAAAATCAAGTCTTTTTCTGAGGGTTTATTTTTATCTACATATTTGCAAAATCAATACCAGAAAATAGAGCATGAACTCAAGTTGACCACCATATAATATCATCTCTTCGCTACTTTTATTTTAGGCACGCTAAGTGTAATATGAGTCTTCTACTTCCTACCTACCAAGTTAAAATTTTCATGCGTGTGGATTGCTGACAGACTGAAAAGCAGAGTAAATTTAATAGACCACATTTGACTCTGTATATACCTAATTGTCAAAATAAAAGATAAAAATGCATTTTTTTGACATTATTACAATAAATATAATGCATTTTAAAATGAAAAGGTTTAACAAATGTGCAACTTTGAACAATGAAATAATAGTGCGACAAGGACACTGTCAAATTTCGATGAACTGTCAAACGCGATCTATTAAATTGACCCTGCCTTATTTATCTTTTTACACTTTAAAAAACGTTTTACAAATGCCTCTTCTGTGCATACTTTTCCGTACTTTTCTGTACACTATTACTTATTCTGCACTTAAGCTAACTATCTCATAGGAAGTTTGTAGTTAGTAATGGAAGAATGGCGTGAAATAGTAATTGTTACGAAACGCCAAGGTGATACGCAAGTTAATATCCATAATATACGTGACCTTTCAGTGAACATTACGTTGTAACGACTATTTAATATTCTACTGTCTAAAGTAGACTCTCAAGTCTGTAATTAGTCTCTGACGCGGCATCTGACGGTGTATAGTTAAATTATTATTTATTTCGCGATTTTGGCCTTTGAAGATGATCTTATATTTTTTTCGAGATTGTGGATTGAATAAAATGTTTTTGTATAAAAACTTACCAACCCGGCACACTTCGTGTCACTTGACATTAACAGCTACTGACAGTTTGTATGGATTAAAGGATTGTTTTTTCCCATTTTTCCCGCAATTTTCCCAAGTTTTCACTTCTCATATCCTTCTTCTGATTAATATTAATATAACAAAAAAGAGTTAGCAAAATTGGTCCTACCGTTCAGGAGTGATGCGATGACTACCCGAAATAGAGGTTCATTTTACATATAGAATAGAATTATTGTTTGTATTATTTTAGATTTCATATACATATTTTGCGAAAATGCTAAGTATGTTGCGAAAGCACAGAAAATACACCAAAGTAATGAAGTGCGCCACTCTCTATGATAATTTTTATGTTTAAAAAATAGACTTTTTTTAAAGGCAAATTTTTTTTGTGATTGAATTTGGAATTTAAAACGAATAAAAGCGTTTATCGAGATGATTAGCATATCTTAATTGGTTAATTGCAGTGCGAGAAAATACTCTAGATAGAGCCGCGGAATGAAACATGTTCATTATATCAATTTTAATGATCCTAGAAATGTAACTTTATTTCTAACAATAAGGAGGTAGTAAATTGAAACTTAAGAGCTAAAGTAAACATTGAAACCTAAAATATCTAGGGATAAAACTATATTTCTTTCCTAGATATTTTTCTATTTTTGACGATATATAAAAGCAGACGGATTTCTTGATGGTAAGAAATTAACGCAACCTAGACATAAAATATGGTGACGGTGAGTTGCCAACCTGAGGCCCGAATGTTAGGCCTCGAGCTAATGCAAGTTAGGCGGCTACCTTATCCCGATGAACAGGAACACGTCAACGGCAAGCGCTGACGTTAGGGATACTGCAAATATTAAGAAACATTTTGGCAGGGATTGTATTTTTTATTTTTTCAAGCAATTTCGTCTATTCAGAATTCAACCATGCCTTAATCTTAGTTCTAATGAACGAATGAGATTGAAAAAATCCGGCCGTGAGTATATCCGTGTAGAAACGAGCGACTTCCGCCGAGTTCCACTAATGAGTCTGTGTAGATTAGCGGGGATTTGGGCCTCCCCGAACCGTTTGTTACGAACGTTTGCTATGAATGATGGTTTTGTGGGAAGCAGGAGTTTTCTTGATGGAAACTGGACTTAATACTGTCTTTAGTCATTGCCCGCGACTTTGACCGACTATGAACTGGAACTTTTATATTTAATTGAAGATATTTAATCGAGTTAGAAAAAGAGGTGTTTCTCAATTCGACTGTTTTTGTGTATGTTTGTTACTCCATTACTCGGCCAATAACAAACCAATTTTTACCCGACTCTAAAAAAGGAGAAGGCTCTGAATTGGACTATATATTTTATGTATGTTTGTTATGCCAACACCCAACCGATTTTGCTGGTTCTTTATTAGAAACATAGATCACGATTCCGATGTGTTGTTCCCATATTAGTTTTATCACGATTTCTCTAGAGTGATATTATATTGAGTTATACTTAATAGTGCGTAATTTTTTCACTTATCTTGTCGTGTAGAAGTGAAAAATGTATGCATTATTAAATGTAACTCAAAATATAGCTGCAGGATGTTGATAAAACCTGATAAAATTTATGCGGAATTATTTCGGAAACTATTGCTTTTTTAGAAAAAAAATCAAATCGCGACGCGGTACCTAATAATATAATTGGAGTACACATACGTTTATACAGTTACTGTTGTACTGCGTCTAAATTATTTATTTTTAATTAGTTTTGTCTGCAGATAGCCGCGAATTTAAATGCTAAAATTGGTTTAGTTATGGTTTTGTAATGCGCGACCTGACGACAAACACAACAAAGACAAAAATTCCAATTAGTCCATTAAAATTCTATTTCTAGGCTCTGGGCTAAATTCTAGGATGCTAAGTATCATGCATAATTTTATCGCCTAGCATACCTAACAAACAGGTGACAATACACATTGTGCTTTAGATCAGGAATTCCCAAACTTTTAAGATAACGGGACATTTATTAGCTTTTATTAGGAATTCCTAAGGGGTTAAATATGTAATTACAAAATTGTTATTAAGAATGTAATGTAAGGGGTGTTTAAGTTAAAACACTTTACTTTTTTTAACAAAAAAACTTTAAATATTAAGATTACTAGTTTCTATTCTTCTTGTCGTCACTGCTTGGTGGAATTTGGTGTTTTTTTTTTCAACAAAATTTCAGTTATTATAGCCCTGGGGGCTGATTGTGTATCTCAGTTGCCAACTAAAATGGAAAAGTGTACATCAAATAGCTGTCAAATGACGTGTTTTATATTTGCTATCTCTAGTGACCAACAGAAATACAATAGAGATAGCAAACACAAATGACGTCATTTGATGTACACTTTTCCATTTTGAGTTGGCAATTGAGATACATAATCAGCCCCCTGATGATGCTTGAATAGTGAAACCGGTTGGTTAACATATAATAATAATATGTATACTATTATGTGGAAAGTAGAAGTGTAGTTAATAAATAATTTCTATTAAGATTGCTATTGCTTTACTTTTTATCAATATACTAGCAGCCCGTCCCAGCTTCGCTCGTGCCGACAAAGTTACATGTTTTATATATATATATAATCCGTGTTCTTAAAATAACCGCAAAATATCCGTTATTTAGTATTAAAGGTCTCAGTATACATAAGGACAGACAGAGAAAACCGACTTTGTTATATACTATGTAGTGATTATTTATTGTTGGTCATACCCTGAGTTAAACTCTCGCTAACTTCCTGCTTACCTACTAACAATTACAGTAATGAGTTACAAAATAAATAATTTCGCAGATCCCAGATGACTTTTCTATAGAATCTATAATAATAATTGATAAATATCCTTGGACAAGTTACACAAATTGAATCTAACCCCAAAGTAAGCAAATTATATGCTTGTGTTATGGGTGTTATTCAACTATACTTATTACAAACATAGAAATACTTAAATAGATACCAGAATAAATTTAATAAACACCCAGACCCGGAAATGCAGACATCTAATTAAAGACTTACCATTAAATAAATTTAAAAAATGTATTAAATCTAAGTTGTATGGTAAAGGTTATTATAAGATTTCAGAATATTTAGAAGACAGAAATGCTTGGGATTAATTGCTCCTCATACAATCTCTACAAATTAACTAAATGTAATAATACTTTTGTAAATTTTTATTTATAAGAAAAACAGACAAGCCCGCTGAGTTTCTTTCGCCGGATCTTCTCAGTGTGTGGCCGCGTTCCGATTCGGTGGTAGTTTTTAGAATTATATAGATGCGTCACAAGAATCTTTAATGTTTGTATAGATCCATGTAAATAAATAGATTTTGAGTTTGAGTTCATCACACAAATGCCTGCCCCCGTCGGGAATCGAACCCGAGCCTCGCGGTTGGTCGATATAGTTAGGCGTGTACGCTAGCCACTCGACTATCGAGGCGATTCTATCTATACGTTCTGGACAAACAGGTGCCGTATTTTCTTACAAAAATCCTGATCCTGATTTCATACCTACTAGCTAAAAAAAGTATGTCAAATATCAGTTTTCATAACGTCTATAAGTAATCGTTGGTTAAACAGCTGGTAATGAATGCTTTCACAATGTCCATCGTATATTTTACCGAATACAATAGGGAACACTGCCTACTTGTACATTATTTATGGGCATTGCCTCACTCGATGCCGCCGATATCATTTCAATATCCGATGTTTGGTTTGGTTCTAATGGGATTATTATTATAATATTATGTTTGGCTTTACTATTTACTGGTAAACCGCAAAAAGCATGGTAGTATTTTATTACACGAACAAGATTACGTTTATTCTTTCTTTTTTTTGGAAAATAAATTAAAAAAAAACAGGAAATGATAAATAAAAAAACCTTATGATTACATTTATGATTATCATCATAATCATAATACTAGTCATTGGAAAATTACTTATTAAACGGCGAGGTTTTTCGCTTGAAAATAAATTCTGTTTCTGTTTCAAATGTTCTCTATAAATCCGAGATAACCAAAAATAAAAAAAAAAAACAATAATAACGGGTAATTACAACGGTAAAATAAAACTTTATTTTTATCTTGATTTCCGTCACTGATAAACATTTAACTAATACTTAATAAGCACATAAAAAGAGGAAACGTTGTATACGAGCTATAACAATTAATTAATTGGTACATGTAATTCATTCTTATTATCTAGATAACTGCGGCAAAAAGTGAATAATTTAAGATTATTAAATCAATCATAAATCAATTGTTATACAAAAATGGGGGATTTTCATACATTTGTAGTTTCTTGTAACACCGCAACTGCGTTAGTGCTTTCGTGTTTAATGTCTGTGAGTTTTGTTGTATATTTAGTTACCAGTGTAATATTGTCATGGTTTTATACTTTTTACTTATAGCCCGGTGAAGTTGTAAAAATCTCGCGGCTAGCAACATTAGCCATTTCAAAAAAAAATCTTTTTACGAGAGTTTCGAAATTGCCTCTGTGCTCTAGCGGTCCAAGTGTTGGATTTGATTGCATGAGGTCCCGGGTTCGATTCCCGCGTCGGGCAACAAAAAGAAAATTTTGTTTTTCCCTTTTTTTTAATAAAAAAAATGTTGCTTGGGAGTGGATATGTGCCCGGTTGGCGACAGGCTTGCCTCCTATCACATTGTGGGACTTAGTCTCTTCGGCTAGTCGTGGGTGTCCTGGTTGTGCCTCTGCCTGCTACTTCGGGTATATGGGCGTGAATATACTTTTTTTTTTTACTTTCGAGTTGAGGTGGTTGTGAGCTAACGGACCGTCTGAGTCCAGTTCAAGTGTCAAAAAAATTATGGAGGTTCCTAACTAAATGTGTATTTTCATGTGATACCATGCATATTTTTTGCAGAATTTACTGTATAGAGTTGCTAGTAGATCGAGAATAATCTGACCTTGAATCTGACGTTAAATTTTAAAATATTCATCAATACATAGTATAAAACAAAGTCGATTCCTCTGTCCCTATGTCCATTTGCCTGCTTAAATCTTCAAAACTTTGCAACGGATTTTGATGCGGTTTTAGATAAGTGGAAGGTTAATAGATAAAGTGATTGACGAGGAAGGTTTATATGTATATTTTATACCCGTGCGAAGCTGGTCGCTATTTTCTTATAAAGACTGCATAGTCAGGAATAGGAACATATTAACCATTCGTAAGCGGGAGGGATAACTTTGCCTCAAAAAACGTGCCTCAAAACGTAACGTATTTTTGTCAAATTGTGAAAATAAATTAAGAATAGTAGATTTTGTATACGGTGTTGCGTATATTTTGGTCTGCCAATTGAGCTACAGGGGATTCAATTAATGCTTTGAAATTTTTAATTTCTCATAGATTTCGTCTGTAACTAAATCAAGTAAGATTTAGTTACAGATGAAATCTATTTTATGTAATAAAATATTTTGATCATTGCAGATGAAATTCACATTGTATAAATAACAACTACAGTTTTTCGTAAGGGTTACTTTTTTCATGATAATGATAATGTAAGGCAAACAAGCAGACGGATTTCCTGATGGTAAGAGATTCACGCCGCCTAGAGACAACAAAGTTGGTAATGGTGCGTTGCCAACCTGAGGCCGGGATGTTAGGCCTTGAGCAAAAGTAAATTTACCAGCTACCTTACCCTCCAAACCGGAATACGTTATGACGTTATGGCGGCAGAAATAGGTACCAATCCGGATGAGTCGCTGCGAATAGTCAGATGTCACGGTGTTAGTGACGGTAAGCATATGCTCGCATTTTACGAACTGCCTGGCAGGAAGGCAGAATGTTATGTGGATTTTAATGTGATATGTCAGAGAATAAGCACACGGGTGACGGGTCTCCAAATAGTAAGAGACACCCGTGGCCTATCGACACCATAGATGCTATAGGTGCGTCGCTGTCCTGCGGCCGGGATGTTCGGCCTAATGTGAAAACCTACCGGCTACCCTACCTTCGTACCGGGACATCGCAGAGTAATAATGGCGGCTGGAGTAGGTAAGGCGGTGCATCCTTACCTGAGCAAGTTGCTGCACAGCATTCTACTACCGGGAGATTCTTGTTAGTTATGACCTATATTTTAATCAGTGCTCGCCTACTTCTACTCAGCGGACCTGGACCAACACGAGGATCTTGCTGCTAGAGATAAATAATTTAAGCAAGGAAATGTACTCTGTCCTCATATATTTTAACAGGTGTAAAATAAACCTTTATTTTGTTAATTCCGCGTAAGCAGTGTAACTGTTGTGGCAAATAATCCTCCAAATTACACAGAATGTCACAAGGCTAACTAACGTTCCTACCACCACCAGAACACGAATATAGGAAGAACTCGGGAAACAATATAAATTGTCACGTTCTTCATATGTGACAACCCAAAGTGGGATTATTTGCCACAACAGTTACACTGCTTACGCGGATTTAGCAAAATAAAGCTTATTTGTACATCTGTTATAATGAATTTCCGCAAAGTAATATTTTTTTTTAAAAATTGAAAGTTTCCGTTTAGAGAGACGACTTGAGCATTGTAGGGTTAATAGTGAAAACTATGAGTATTTGTCAATAGTATTCCCATCTTACGGTACGTGTACGGTAGATAGGACTAAAAATTAATCTACCTTTAAATTAATTTATAATAAATTATGAAACTTATGTTCATAAATAAATACAATGTTTATTAAAATGTAAATAAGGGCTGTGATTTAAATGTACATTTTTATAGAAATATGTAACTTTTTAAAATTAACTAAATATTTGCACACCGCAATGTGGTAGAATATGTTCTATTCTTAAATATCTTTGTAACAACTTTTTAACACACATATTCCGCAAATAAATAATTTTCATTTTCATTTTCATTTCATCTACGTAAACTATGACGTGTTTGTTGTTTATTCCTTGCGTCAACAAACTTCTTCACCTCACCGGTTCAGAAGGTGAAGTCTTATTCAATAACAACTCTATTCGCGGCTTCACTCTAGTAAATTCGCGTGTAACTTGTCATATTGTTTTGTGTGATATAAGCTGGATAGAAGTGACTGGTGACCGTGACTCGTGGAGCTCTTTAGGCCTATGTCCAGCAGTTGACGTCTTCCGGCTGATGATGATTATGTGATATACTCGTAATAGCACAGACTAGCAACTCTCCTGCTTGTAAGAGATAACCGTCGCTTTAAGATAACATAGATGTTGCGTGCGCGTCGCTGCTGTGTGGTGGTGCTGGAAATTTATACGACTATATACTTCCATAGATACATAGCATTCCCGAATTTGTATAAAGTTTACTTGAAAAAGTATAACCCGTATAATTTGAAAGTAAGTCTAAAGGCATTCAGATATGAGGCAACTAGTGTCATATGATTTGGGCAAATAAAAAACATAGCAAACTTATTTTTTTTATTTTTTAGTTTTTAGTAGTTTAGTAGCCAGCGGCTTCGCAACGTATTGAACTTTCTTACCCATCCCTCCTCCCTTCCTCGTGTTGGTCCGGGCTCCTTTGCAGAATAGACCATCTGCCTTCCTGCTCAGCTCGTAAAAGGCGAGTATAGGCTTACCGTCACTAACATCGTGAATTCTGACGTAGAGTTTCGCAGCGACTCGCCCGGATCGGTACCACCGTCTTACCTATTCCTGTCGCCTTAAAGTCATAACGTGTTCCTGTTTGGAGGGTAAGGTAGCCGGTAAACTTACTTTGCTCGAGGCCTAACATCCGGGCCCCAGGTTGGAACGCACCATTACCGCCTTTGGTGTTTCTAGGCGTCGTAATTTTCTTACCATAAGGAAATTCGTCTGCTTGTTTGTCTTCCAATGTCATAAAAAAATCCCGCGTGAACTTGTTTAGATATAGGGATAAAGAGTAGCCTCTGTCACTACCTCAGTCCTTACTCTCTCCACGTATAAAAACTGTACAATAATATCAGGCTGTTGCTACATGAAAGAAAGATAAACAAACACATCCTTACATTACTTTACTAGGTAATATTATAAGGAGCTTTGTTTATTAACCGAGTTAAAAAAAACGTGGAGGTTCTCAATTCGGCCGGTATATATTTTTTTATGTATGTACACCGATTTCTCTGTGGTTTCTGGACCGTTTTACGTAATTCTTTTTTTGTTTAATGTGGAATAGTTTCGAATTGGTCCCATGAAAATTTGATGCAGGTAGGCTAAACACTAGAGGCTAAAAACTAATGATAGTTTATATTTTATAAGCATATTCTACCTATTTTCTCCTATCCCGATGATTATTTTTATTAAATTTAATCATATCAGCAATAAACTAAAAAGTATTAAATAAAAATAATAATGAATTAAAACCGACTTCAAAACTAAAAAGTAAAAAAATTAAAAGATTTAATTTTAATTATGTACTACCTATTACTTATGTGTGTTATTTACTAATAGGTTTGAAGTGGGTGCCAATCCAATTTAATACTAACTTATAATATAATTTTAGTTTAAGGATTGGCACCGACTTCAAACCTATTAGTAAATAGCACATAACTTTTTACTTTTTAGTTTTGAAGTCGGTTTTAATTAACGTAGTTATTTTTTAGTAGGAAATATGATACAGAGAAAGGCTTTGCTTATTATCATTGTACAGGTTCCGAAGCTACTGGATGGTTATGGAAAATTCCTTGTTTGTTCTAATCTTCAATATCGTTAATGAACATAGGCTATCTGTTACATTACTTAATATTATTTGACCCGAGAGACGATGTCCTATCTTAACTATGAATATTGAATTCGAATATCAATTAACCGATGGTTAGAATTATCGCCTCTGTGGTCTAGCGGTTCAGTTGTTGGACTTGACTGCATGAGGTCCCGGGTTCGAATCCCAGGTCGGGCAACAAAAAAAATGGTTGCTCGGGATAGGATATGTGCCCGGTTGGCGATAGGCTTGCCACCTATCACATTGTGGGACTTAGTATCTTCGGCTAGTCGTGGTTGTGCCTCTGCCTACCTCTTCGGGGACGTGAATGGGCGTGAAGATACAACTATAACACTACTTTATTTGTTGCTGGTTACAACTATTACTTTCTAATAAGTGAAAGAATTGCTACACTATCAAAATGGAAAATATATTTTTTATACCAGTAGATAAGTAGCGCGATTTTAGTTTGCGGAAGGGATTTATAAATTTAATAATATTCCGGGGGTAGATGGGACGATTTTGTTCCCAGTTTCCCTTGATTTTGAATTCGGGGAAGATGCGACAAAAATTCCCTTTTTTCCCCATTCGGGAGAAAGCATTCGTTGGAAACTGGGAATAGACCCTTTGAATGGATAGTACGGATTATGTTATTTTGACATTCCAGAAACTTAATTCATTTATACAGGTTATTTCCACAATGTTTCTTCCAGGCAAATTAAATACAAATTTTCCCATTTCTTGTATTTGGTGTAACGAGTGTTGAAAAAAATTAATAAACAAAGATGATGTCGTTAGTAACACACTTGCCCGTACTAACGACTTCGCCTCTGGTTAAACTTGTACTTACTCCCGTATGTGTACTTATTATAACGAGTATGTTGTATTATAACTTGTACTTGTTGGATGCATCTTCGTGTCCATGGCTATTTATCACATACTAGCTGTTCCGGCGAACTTAGTTTTACCCGTTGAGTTTGTAAGAAAATGACATGTTTTTTTCTAGTCCCTTCGCAGTATAAAAAGTGTCTTGTGTCCCTCTCCTGGTTCTAAGCTGTTTTCCTATTTATTTTCAGCCAAAACGATTTAGCCGTTCTTGAGTTATATATAGTGTAGTTTATATCTATATAAAGTCGTGTCGCGAATCTTGCACGTACATGACTTTATATTGAATGTATGAATGCATGTATGTATCTTCACGCCCATACCCCCGAAGAGGTAGGTAGAGGCACAACCAGATGACAAGCCCATCGCCAACCGGGCACGTATCTAATCTCGAGCAACAATTTTATTTGGAAATTGGAAAAACTAAATTTTCTTTTTGTTGCCTAACCCCGGAATCGAACACGGGACCTCATGCAGTCAATTCCAATACCTTCGCATCATAGCAACAATTTCGCTATTTTTGTTTGTTCGTTTTAAATAATGTGAGGTTTTAGAAGAAAATGTGTAAGTTTAGCGCAACATTAATAAAAATTAAGGAAATGAAACGAAGAAATGAATTTTACCTTATTGTCGGTTTTGACTTTTAAATTCAACATACATAGTTAAGATAGGACTGCGTCTGTCGGCTCGGCTAGTTTTCTATAGAAACAGTTCGGAAATAACGAGATTGATTTAGATTATGGCGGCAGGAATAGGTACGGCGGTGGTACTAATCCGGGCGAGTCGCTGCGAAACTCAACCACCTAGTCAGATGTCACGGTGCTAGTGACGGTAAGCCTATGCTCGCCTTATAAGAGCTGCCTGGCTGGAAGACATGTGGTCTATTCTGCAAAGGGTGCACCCGACCAACACGGGGAGTATCTTCACGCCTATATCCCCGAAGAGGCACAACCAGGGCACCCACGACTAGCCGAAGACACCAAGTCCCACAATGTGATAGGTGGCAAGCCTATCGCCAGCCGGACACATATCCAATCCCGAGCAACATTTTCTTTTATTAGAAAAACCCAATTTTCTTTTTGTTGCCCGACCCGGGACCTAGTGCAGTCAATCCCAACTCCTGAACCACTAGACCACAGAGGCAACAACGGGGAAAGTGTTTTATAATTTGAAATTAAGATTATTATCTAGTTGAATGTACAATGTTTTATCGCAATTAATTCCAAATCAGTATCCCCGGCGCACGTATTGTTCGGGTGCAATTTGGCGGGGACAAAAACGCGTCTCGGTTCGCGAATGGCTCTAACAAACGACCGACCGCTGCTAATGATTCTATGTAGCTAGGGCTGCGGGGATGCTGCTAGTTTTTGTTGAGACCTGTTATGGAAAACAGATATTTTGTTCCCTACCAACGAATACTAGGTATAACACGCCCTAACTTTAATTGCTAGTTTTTAACAGGTTTCGTGTTATGGATTTTTGAGACCCTTATATCTATATCACTACTGTATGAAACAAAGTCGCTTTCTCTTTACCTATGTCCCTTTGTATGCTTAAATCTTCAAAATTGCGCAACGGATTTTGATGCGGTTTTTTTAATAGATAAAATGATTGAAGAGTAAGGTTTACATATTGTATATTTCATAACCGTGCGAAGCCGGGGCGGGCATGAAATGTTGTGCAAAAAACACTGTGACATATGAACAGAGGTCCTTTTTATATCAATACTAGCGGCCCCGGCTTCGCACGCTTTGATTTATGAAATATACATATAAACCTTCCTCTTCAATCACTTTATTAATTAAAAAAACCGCATCAAATCCGTTGCGTAGTTTGAAAGGTTTAAGCATACAAAGGGACATAGGGACAGAGGAAGCGACTTTGTTTTATACTATGTAGTGATTAGCAGTTTCCTTGGGAGAGCACAAAATATTTAAAATTTGCATGTTAAGCCGCAAGAAACGTCTGAGCATTTATGCTTTCATGTTTCATAAATAATACAAAGAAGTGAAATATTTAACGGCACTTGTGTCATTGGCAAAAACTGAACTGCCCGCTGGTTTAATATTAAACATAGTTGGTGCGCTTTTTGTGCCCCACGCAAGGGACGTGATGCGTCGCTTGACCCTTTCATAACACAGATTTTCGGTAGCGTGAAATGTTTTTGAAGATTTTAATAGCTATATTCGATATGGTTCCGTCTTCGGATAATTTCATGTTTTATACTTTAAACTCGAATCGTCGAGTATTTATAGTTTATATTGTGTGACCACGATCTATGTCACTCGACGAAAAGAAAATTCAATCGCGAGTGTCCTGTACAAATATCTAAACATAATATGACACAAACGTAGGTAGAAAATAAATATATGTATAGTGAATCATAGTCTGCGTCCGCGGCTTTGTGCGCTCCAAAGAATTATATTTTTCAATTGAAGATATCTCATATTTCATCGATTTTATGAAACACTAGCTCTTGTGTGACTTTGTACACACGTTGAAATTATTTTTCGTAGTTAGTGAATGAAACAAAATATTTTACGAAGCGGAAACGGATTAAAAGCTATTCTAAATGTTGGCTAGGTCTAGTACTATTATACAAAATTTGGTAAAAATCTTTTGAGTAGTTTTTGCTTAAATGTAAACAGGCAAACAGACCAAAATTTCAATAAACCTCATTATGTGTTTTGTTTCCTGTATACAATACGTAGAAATAATTGATTTGAAAAAAGAATACATTTTTTTATTATACGTATACCTAGATGACGACTTTTAGTTTGACCCTTCAAATATTTTATGCTTGATTAAAACTGGCCCATTAGTGTTTAGGTAAAACGGTAACAAATAAAAGTCGAATTCCGACATTATTTTTTTTAAGTCAGTTCCTTATCTCAATTTTTGTTTCTGGAGTATTTTTTTACATTTGCAGAAATAGTTTTTTTTTACAAAAGCTAAAAAAAATATAGACGTAATTGAATGTAAATAGGGTGAAGCTTGAGAAAACTAAGGTCATGCTTTAATTATTAGTTATAAATTCGCCATATCATTATCACCATCATATCGTGTAGCATAAAACTAAAAATTAACAGGCCATATGTACGAGTATTTATGTTTAATAAAGACAATAATAAATCAAAATAAGTAAATAAATGATTACCAAATATGGTGCTATGATAGAAGAGCCCATAATGACTGGATAAATTACTTAGAGCTAATGTTTGTATAGAGCACACAAACCTGACAACTGGCAGTTCTTATTTTTCACAGTTCACGTAAAGTAATAATATACACAGAAAAGTTATTTACAATATGGCATAATAAAAATATAATTATTACCTAGTTAGATGTTACTTTTACATAACAAGTATTATTACAGCATATTAAAGTAAACTTACTCACACTTCACTTTGAATTTAATCTACCTTTATTAAAAATTTATTTAAGTTATTGTAAGAAAAACTAATTAATATATGTGTCTATTATATGAATGTTAGCTTATATTAATGTTAAGCTAATTTAGGTGTTGAGGTAGCTGATTAACTTACACAAAAGGTCTACGGTTTATATGTATTAACCCAGGTTAACAAAGAGCTTTATCATAAACAGCAAAACCCAACAACATAACAATACTGCGCTTCTATTATAACTTTTTAAAATATTTGTGATTCGTTTAAAGCCACGGTATATACAAGTATATTACGGTGTTAAAATAATTGAAACTACATATATTCAATAATTAAATCACTTTCGACGTTATTTTTAATGTTTAGGTTGATTATGTGTGCCTCATCAAACCATCAACCTTGAAATTTGCCACACGGAGATGCGGTGGCAGTGTGTTGTAAGGTGCGGTTTTTGTATACAAATCATGATTTTTAAATACATTTTTAAAATGCTCACTGGTCCTTTGTGCGGCAAAGTGTGATATCACTCTATTGGCTCTTGAATTGTCCAGAAAAATGTATTTATGCATATAAGCCAATATCTCGATTGCGCTTATTTCCCTTATTTTACTAGATTGATTTAATATTTGTACGTACAGTGATCATTCTATATCTTAGTATACACGTTGACATTTTATATGTTGCACGGGCTCTATACTAATATGCTCCAAGGACAAACCCGTTTCAGTAGCCGCTGATCCGTGAAGGAGCGCATAATGTGAAGTTTGAGAGCAGTGACGCGGATCGATCGATGGGGTAATCATGCGGTCATCCCGTCTACCGGCGGCATACAATTATCTGGACGTTATCGGGAGCGAGCGTTTATCACAGGGGGAGGAGAGATAGCCGAACAGATGTAAATTGACTAGAATTGTTTCTTCAGTCATTTGCAATGTTAGTAGTCACCGTACTTTTACTTTGACTTCACTCACAATTTTTAGATTAGGAGCAGTAGTTATAATAGATCGTTGGGAGATAAGATAGAGAAGTATCTTCACGCCCATATCCCCGAAGAGGTTGGCAGAGGCACAACCAGGGCACCCACGACTAGCCGAAGATACTAGGTCCCACAATGTGATAGGTGGCAAGCCTATCGCCAACCGGGCACATATCCTATCCCGAGCAACATTTTTTTTATTAGAAAAACCCAATTTTCTTTTTGTTGACTGGGACCTCACGCAGTCAAGTCCAACAACTGAACTGTTAGACCGCGGAGGAGATAAGACACAGAAGAGCGATTAGACGATTATAGGATTATACCACCAATCTAATTAATCTGTAGCTAATATTAATAACCTAATTACAGATAGGAGAAGGCCTCCTCGAGTTTTGTTGCTAAGATACTTGTATTAATCATTGAAGAATAGCAGGGGTTACCTGGCAACTGATCTAAATTAGCACTATCTCTTATCTTAGACAAGTAATTTATATTGACCATAGATGGGCGAGTCTTACAAGGAGCGCTCAGATAGGTATACTGTCTTACTATCTGCTACCGACATGTTGGCAGTGCTTTTTTTGATGGTTTGGAGTGCAGGGTATCCTGTAAGTTTACGCAAGAGACTGTAGATCATATTTTCATGTGGACAGTACCTACACGTAAGATTTTACTGTTGTATATATAGGTGACTGGTATTCCCTAACACCAGTAAATTGTTTATTTATCCTCCTATTATATAAAATAATAAATGGATCTACAGATTGAGTTCTATTAGGTCATCCAGCCTATTGGCAGAACAATTTGTCTGAAATTTATCAGGAGCGAGCATTTATCGTTAAGAGACCAGCGGCGAGCGACAAAACGTCGAATGGCAAGAATCGTTTCATCGTATTGTCTCTTTTGCTCTCATTTTTAACCGACTCCAAAAGAGGGGTTATCGATACGCCTGTATTTTTTGGATATTTATGAATAGAATAACTTATTATTGTGCACCAACATACATAAAAATAAAAATAAACTTAAAAACAAAGGCTAAACTAATCAAGCTAGGAATATTATTTGTCGCCTTTGCCTTTTTTGCCTTACTAGTCAAAATTAATCATAGCCATGGGGTTTTTCCCCCACTTATCGTCTTTTATAATATAAAAGTTATAATTTTTCATAATTCAAGATCAATTAATAGTTTCTAAATAAAAATAAGTCACAGAGAAATATTTAAGCGTTGATTTTACTGTGGTTATTAAGTTATTTTGCATTGCGATCTAAGCATCCAGGCTAATAGCTGGGGCGAACCATTTGTCATCAGGGGGAGGGTGGCAAGTGGCGACCGTGCAGACGCGACCACAAAAACAAGGCGCTGAGGGCAAACCTTGTGACCCATCCACAGATAGGTACATTGTTTAGTGTTTCGTGAGTTTGTTAACTTTAAGCGGTTGCTCTTTCTAATTTTCTAAGTTTTCGCATTTTTTTTGATATTTGTCGTCGGCTCTTGGTAAAACTTACAAATGTTCATATTTTTAGATGAAGAAACACTGCTACTGTATTACGTAACACTTATAATTTGTTATTTTATAAAACAACCTACCGGTTTCGCTTATAACAGCACTAGCTGAACTTAAACTAAGTTTTAGTTTGGTTTAGCTAAGTTTACTAACTTAAACTAAGTTTAGGTTTAGATTTGGCCCTGATGATGCTGTTATAAGGTAAACCGGTAGGCTATTTATAAAATAATAAATTATAAGTGATACGCAAAACAGTACAAGTGTTGTTTTATTTAAAAATATTTCAAATATTTTACTGTCGTTTAGAAAAACAAACTTTAAAATTGAGTTCAGCTTGAAATAATGGTTTTGCGAATTTAAAAAAAATCATCATTCTTTTAATGGAATATAATGTTTAAGATGATAATTTTTTTTATTCATTAAAATATATTTATATACTATGTGATTTATCTGTATATAACACTTTCTCCAATAATTGAAATAAAATGACATGAAAATTATTTACTTGCTGAATATGTGTGTTAGCAGTTGTTACAAAAATATTTATTTATATTCGTACCGACATATTCAACCACAATGTTGTGTGCAAATATTTTTAAATGTATGCAAACTTATTATTTAGATGTATCATCCTATCCTATTAATATTATAAATGCGAAAGTTTGTAAGTATGGATGTATGGATGTTTGTTACTCTTTCACGCTCGAATGGCTGAACGGATTTGTCTGAAATTTGGAAGACAGATAGATTGTGACTTGGATTAACATATAGGATATTTTTAATCCCGATCGCACACCGGGTTTCTGTGAAAACGCGGGCGAAGCCGCAGGTAGCAGCTAGTATTATATAAACTTAGTTTATATATAAAACTCATGAAGGAACGAAGAGTCTCAGGTTCGACATTATTAGGGACAGACAGAGCTTTATCAGAATCAGAAAAAACTTCATTCACGTGGACCATACAAGTGCAAGTCGACATTTTTATAAACTGCCATCGGATCGAAATCGCAACCACACACTGAGAACTGAGAAGATCCGGCGAAAGAAACTCAGCGGGCTTGTCGCTATGCCGATTTGCCCGGAGTTTTTACCACGTGATGTCATTTGTTAGTGCTTGCTATTGTCGTGTTCTTGTTGGGAGGTTAGGGTGGCGGGTAATTTTGCGGCGACGTATACTTATTTCCGCCAGCAAACCTGTCTGATTGTTTGCTTTGTTATTACCAGATACTTTGTTACTAGACCTCATTCTATAATTATCTAATTTTGATCTCAAAGAACCCTTGAAAGCGGATGTTATACCAAAGCTCGGTGAAATTGTAAAAACAGCGAGGTTAGCAACAAGTTAGTCATTAAAAAAAAAGGATGTTATACCTTTACTCAATAAGTTAGGAAAATCTTCTGATAAGACAACCAAACAGCACATGACTCTTCCGATGATAACAGAGACCTTTACTCAATAATTTAGGAAAATCTTCTGACAAGACAACCAAACAGCACATGACTCTTCCGATGATAACAGAGACCTTTACTCAATAATTTAGGAAAATCTTCTGATAAGACAACCAAACAGCACATGACTCTTCCGATGATAACAGAGACCTTTACTCAATAATTTAGGAAAATCTTCTGATAAGACAACCAAACAGCACATGACTCTTCCGATGGTAACAGAGTGTTTGTTAGGTGCTATGAATGTGTGAGTAGTGTGCGTTGTTTTGATTGTGATAATGATGATGTTTTTTTTTGTGTTATCGGAAGGCAAACAAGCAGACGGATTTCCTGATGCTAAGAAATTCACGCCGCCTAGAGACGACAAAGGTAGTAATGGTGCGTTGCCAACCTGAGGTTCCGGCCGTATAAGGCTTCGAGCAAAAGTAAGTTTATCGACTACCCTACCCTCCGTACCGGAACACGTCAACGGCAAGCATTGGACGTTATGGGGGCAGCAATAGGTATGGCGGATTTCGTAGGATTTTCAACCAATAACATACTGACACGTCATCTTCTTGTAGCATTTTATTGGTTGTATGTCAATTTTAATCAGTGTTTAGCTAAACAGTAAGGCGTTTAAATATTAGTTAAATTTTTATACTTCTTAAACTAAGAAAAAAAGATAAAAATGTTTTAAATATCTGAAAGCCATCGCTGTAAAGAATTACTTACTAATAACGAATAGATGATTATCAAGTACTTACTACGTAATTACTTATTAATTAGCCAATGACGGAGCAGTGTATGCGTTATGTTTTATATCGTCTGTGAAATCGCTATTTGTTTGATTATTATTAACCGATTAGCTAAAAATATGTTCGATATGATATCGATTGCCTCTTTAGTATCGTGGTAAACCCTTAAGTTAGCTAATTAACATTAACTTAACTATGTATTTTTTTAAATATGAAACTTAGTGATATTGACTGACAATAAATAACAGCCAAAAAGAATAAGCAAAATTGTTTTATCCATTCAGACGTGATGCGATGACCAAATGAAATGGGAATTTATTTTTATATATAAGACTAGCTTAGTCGGTAGATGTGCTACAAACAATGAATATTGATTTTTATGTCATAGGTATAACAATTAAGATACGATAAAAAATAGAATTGGTGCATCCTTGGCTTTAATCTGTGATCAAGGGAAATAACGATTCACTTTCATATATGACTAGCTGAGCCGACAGACGTTGCCCTGTCTTCTAAGAATATTGGTTTATTTTTAAATGAACCAAGGGCTTGTCTTAGGCTAGTGTTGGGTTGGGCGCTGGTTATGATTCTGCCTGCCACTTTGTGGATATGGACGTAAATATTTTTTACTCTTTAAACCGAGGGAAATGTTAATTCATTTTTATATGTATTGATGAGTTAAGATAGATTAATTTATCAGGTTAATATACACAGGTAATGTACAAATTATCGATAGTTGATTTCGGTTTTGATATGTAGGTATATTACTTATCAAATCGAAAATCAATGACGTAGTAAAACTTTTTTATATATAAAAAAAAATAACTATAGCAGGATAACATAATTTTGCGTTCTTTCAAACTCCAAAGTCAGTTGAGCCGTTTACCGCAGTTCGAGAACGACTACAAACGTTGTGACTCAAGATTTTTTTATACAGAATCTTATATAAAAAATCTCGCGTCATAGTGTTCGTGCCCGTACTCCTCTGAAACAGCTCGACCGATTCTCATGAAATTTTGTGAGCATATGTCTATTTTTCATAACCTTAAGAGACAAGGGTAACACACCAAAAATTTTTTACTAAATCACATTAAAATCTGCCGGGTCAGCTAGTACATATATAAGATTATCAACATACAAATTGAATGCAATCATAGTATTAAATAAAGAAAACGTAACGATTACTGCAATATTTACTTGTTAAGATCACCAAACTGAGTAGGTATTCAGAAAACAATTGTATCATAGATATTAGACAGATTTTATACAATTTTAATTATCTAGCAAATCTTGTTAGATAATTGAAATTGTAAAGATCACCTTTAGGCTAGTTGAATTAAAACTTTTTCTTGAAATTACTGGACAGTACCCGTTGTTTAAAGCGTATCAACGCGGCCAATGGTGTACCCAAGTTATCGATGTTTCTTTAACGATGTTTTTTCTGAACACAAGATGTGACGCTTTAAGTGGCCAATCCTCTTAGTAAAAGCGAGTAGTTTTTTTATGTTATTCGCACGCAAACATGTGGATTTCTTGGTTTTGTTGAGCGTGGTCAGATACGGAAGCTCAATCTAATAAATAGGAAAATAATACGTT
>NJDC01002357.1:79413-93226 GCA_002245475.1 Calephelis virginiensis
GTCCCTTGGTCAGGATGTAAGGCCTATTGTGTAAGTCTACCGACAGCATTACCCTCGAAATTGGAATATGACAGAGCCATTTTGGCTGTAGGATTAAACATGGCGGTGTACCTATTCCATTTCCTACCTGATCAAGTTGCACAATACTACCATTAGTGGTCGTGTTGATAACGACCTATGTTTAACCTGCTCTTGCTTCTTACGAGCTGCCTAGTTAAGGAGGCAGATGGTCTATTCTACTAAGCGGCTGGTCCAGGACCGACCGCGACACGGGAATTGTTGGTATTTCTAGTCAGCTATCTGTTTAGCGTGTTAGCGTTCTTGACAATTGTCGTGTGATGATAGGATAAAAACTTAACATCATTTAGGGTGGTCTGTATTTTTTTAGTGCTAGGTACGTCATTATGTTTTAACTAACATATCGAATAGTCAATAAATATGAATAATTCACAGCAATTAAAAGAAATTTAACGTCAGCTAAATCAGCAATAGCAAAAAATATATAGACATGTTACGCATGACATCAGCAAAATCATAATGAACCTGGAAAGCTTCAACGCGTAATCGCGTACAGATATTCTATTGCTATGCAGTTTGGTTAATGTTATATGATGTAATGTGTTAAATTGATTACTAGTAATTATTGTTTATAAAAAAAATATACTTCATTCTCATTAGATGTTCTCATCATGTTCGACTCAGGAATTGACTATGATTGAAATGTCTCGATGTGAGTAGTAGAAGCATGGTCACTTTACGTATGACATCAGCAAAATTACGTTGCCCCTATAAGGCTTCATCGCGTATACAATTCTTCTATTGCTTTGCATATTGGCTAGTGTGATAATTTTGTTGAATCGATAACTAATCATCGACAAAAAAAATATACATCTCTGTCATGAGATGTTTGCATCATATTCGATCCAGACATTGGCCGTGTTGGTCCGTTCTCCTTTGCAAAATAGACCATCTGCCTTCCTGCCAGGCAGCTTGTAAAAGGTGAGCATAGTCTTACCGTCAGTAACACCGTGACATTCTACTAGGTGGTAGAGTCTCGCAGGGACTTGGATTGGCACCACCGCTTTACCTATTTCTACCTCCATAACGTCAGTGCTTGTCGTTGACGTATTCCGTTACTACCGGTAAACTTATTTTTGCTCGAGGCCTAACATCCCGGGCTCAGGTTGGCAACGCACCATTACTTTGGTGTCTCTAGGTGGCGTGAATTTCTTACCATCTGGAAATCAGTCTGCCTGTTTGCCTTCCAATATTATAAAAAAAAGAAAAAATGGTTGCCTGTAAAGTCGGTTTTACGGGCGAAGATTTTACGTGACAACGTCTTTTTCTCGGTAGGATATTTATTGATATGAATATTATTAAATTGCACAATAAGAACAAGGAATTGAATGAAAATAAGAAATGCACAAATTTTAGCTATAGAAATATATTTTGTTTACTAAAACATTGTACCGGTCCGGCGGGCCTCTCTCTCGTTCGGTGACTCATCGTAACAGACGTGAGCGGGCGTTACACTTTTTCAAGAGTGACTCCGAGCTACAACCTAATTTAAGACGTTGTCACGTCAAAAGAATATGACTGTTAGAGAAGTCTCGTTTTGACTAGCTAAAGTGTGGACACGTATGACATCAGCAATAATACATTGCCCCTACATGGTTGCATCGCGTATGATCTATTGCTTTGCACGTGGTGAATGACGTGGTTCCTTATCTGTCTTTATTTGGTTAATCGGTTACTAATTTATTTTGGCTCTTCGGTAACCTTATGTGTGTAATGTGTATGTATTGTTATTTTGTTTGCAAAGGTATTATTTTGTGACGTAATTAGATATTTTTTGCGCCTTCGAACGGCTCTTAAGTTATTAGTCGACACCCTTTCATAATCGGTATAGTAAAATTATCTCGGAGTACCTATTAAAGTATTGATATATTTTAATGTATTAATATCGCTGAATGACAACCACTACACAAGCATATATTTAGCTTACAGAGGCTAGATCAATCTGTATGATTTGTTGAGATATTTTTTATTTATCTCTCAAGTTGAACGATTTAAAATATTGTCCATTTTTAAAATTTTATCAAAATCATTTCAGTAGTTCAATGCGATTCAACTTCGTGACACGTAATGTTACGTGTGCGGCTTTTAATATGTATTTTTTCCATATTAAAGGTAAAAGGAAAATGACAACAGATTTTCTTATGATAGTAGTGACACCATCTTAATGTTACGTCCATAACCCTCTTGCTTAAGTTAGTCAAAGGTACCCACCCTCCAAACCAAAAAAACTACAATGACAAGCACTAACATGTCTATAAGAATCGGTAAGGCAGTGGTAGCGAAGTCTGAAGTCTACCATTCTAACAAGTAGGAAAATCCAATAATTTTATTACCAAATTATTCCAATAGCGGGTGAAGGAGTCGTCACATCCCTAAGGATACTTTCTATCGTCACCCAGTAAGTTTTCTATAGAATCTATAATAATAATTGATAAATATCCCTGGACAAGTTACACAAATTGAATCTAGCCCCAAAGTAATCAAATTATATGCTTGTGCTATGGGTGTTAGTCAACGATACTAATATGTACATACAAATACTTAAATAAATACCAGAAAATATACCATTAAAGTCATACTAGTATCGCAGAACTCCACATCTCGGTTTGAGGCAGTATTTTTTAATAATAACTTAAGAACTGTAGGGTTACTCTTGAACCACGATTTATGCAATATCGGAAATTGGAATCGATTATGTCATTTTAGATAATCTTGAACACATTACTGGCGAATTATTAACATGTAGTTAATAGTAAATAATAAAATATTTTATCGGATTCGTTGAACTTATTTACAACTAATTGTTAATAATCCGCTAGTACTGTGTTCAAAAGTACCTAAAATGACATTTACGATTCCAATTTCCAATTCGCATAGTATCGAGATTCAAGAGTAACCCTACTGCTTTGCAATTTCTGTCTTATTTTACAGAAGACTAGACCGTCTGGACTGTCTGGGGAATGGGGATTTCCCTATAATACCTGAATACATATTCTGAGGTATTTTACTGTACAAAGTTTACGCCAATGGTCAGATGACTAGCGTTTGAACATAACAATTGTTGATTCTTAAGATAACATCTTATGTTGAATGATTTAATGTTAGATCGTTGAATATTAACGTATGTATATTTCGTTGGTGTTATTTTTTTGTTCTCACGTGTATAGCTTGGACGGTTTTCTCATTAATCGCTTTTTTAACCGACATTTAAAAGAGGTGCTTAAAATTTGATGGCATGTTTTGAAGTGAAAACTTCTTTAGCATCGTTGCGCACTTTTTTTGGGAATAGGTAAAAACTTCTAATCTCCCGTCAGGACACGTGACCTGAAATTTGATAAGACGAAAGTTCATAAGACGACGCAGTGCGCTTTGCGCGAATTTTCGTGTTGTCATGTTTGTATACGATAGCGCAATTAGTTAATATTGTATTCTACCACATAAATGATAGTACTTTCATACTGATAATTAAAGCAATTCGTGCAAAATTATTCCCTAACCATTCCAAAATATCAAAAATGCACAACGTTAATATTCAAGTTTTCACTTCTGCGGAGTCACATTCCCGGAGTGCCAACCGTTTTTTTTATTTTTTGTTACAAAATTATTCGTCCAATAATAAGCCGATTTTGATGGTTCTTTATTGGAAAGGTAGGTTATGATTCCGAGGTGGCTCTATATTAATTTTATCCTGATCCGACTAGTGCGTTCTGAGTTAAAATTGTAAAAGGTCAAAATTTCTAAATTACGTAATAACTAATTAACTAACAAACATAAATGGGTTTAATTATTTAATAAACTTTACTATACTAGGTGTAGTAGGAATACTATAATAGGTGGTAGAGTTTCGCAGCGACTCGCCCGGATTGGTATTACCGCCTTAACTATTTTTGCTGCCATAACGTCAGCGCTTGCCGTTGACGTGCTCCGGTTCGGAGGATAAGGTAGTCGGTAAACATACTTTTGCTTCAAGACCTTACATCAGGCCTCAGGTTGACAACGCCCATTACCGTCTTTTGTGTGCCTAAATCCGTCTGCTTGTTTGCCTTTCAATACCATAAAAAATAATTATATAATATTTTTGTCTCTTTTTTGATAGCCTCTTTGGTCTAGCATTACAAGTCCCGAGTTCGATACACGGTTCGGGCAATTTACAAAAAATGTGTTTCCTCAACTTTCTAATAAAAACGACGTTGACCGGGATGGCGATTTGTTTTGTCACCTTAACACATTGTGGGATTTAGCGTCTTCAGCTAGTCGTGGATGCCCTGGTTGTACCTTTGCTTAAACGTTCTGCCTGTGCAAAACGAATGGATTTTGATAATTCTTTTCGTGAGTTAGGTTATGACGCATGGTCTGGTTCCATATAAGTTCAATCAAGATCAAATTAGAAGTTATTTTTTTTTAATCCAGCACATTTTTTGTTAGTTTAGGCGACGTGATTAGGTTTTGCCCAATTTTTAATGCCCAAATATTGCATCTCCTCTCTTCTTTGTATTTTTTTAGCCGCGAGAGAAAACTTTTGATTCGTAGATCTAGTAATATATTTACCTGTATCTCGTTCCAATTTTATTCCTACTCTTACTTTTCCGTTTGGTCAAGATATGATTAAAGTTCGCAATAATAAGAGTAAATGATTGAGGTCGCGGTCTTAATTGCTGGATCAGGCAACTCGATATCAATGTTACTCAGGATTGGAAATTAGAGGCCTGTCTACTAAATATTAGTCGTCGATGCCGTGATTGTACCTGTTTGGGTTTCGGTTGGCTCTGTCTACGTATTCGAGGAGACGGGTGTAATGTTAATTTTTTTACGTACATTATGCTGGAGGGTGGTTGGTATATTTAAACGTGCCCTAAATTCAAATTCAAAATTATCTTTATTTCACGTTAACCTACAAGAGGCACTTGTGATGCGTCTATACAATAATAAAATCTACCACCGGATCGGAACGCGGCCGCACACTGAGAAGATCCGGCAAGAACCTCACCGGGCTTGTTTTTTTTCCTTATTTTACAATATGTATGCAATAATTAATATGATGATGATACACTATATTTCTAAGAGATTGGCATGAGGAGCAATTAATCCCAAGCGTTATTATCAGTTAAATATTCAGCAATGTTATAATAACCCTTTTCATTTAATTTCCATTTATCACATTTCTAAAATATTAAATTTATTAATTGGAAGTTCTTTCATATATATTATCCCGGGCAATGTTTAGCGACGCAACAGTAACATCTGTGCTGTTTATAGGTGACGTTTGTCTTTTATCATTTGCAGAGTCTTCTTGTTTGCTGTCTCTTAGCATAAAAATAATATTTGAAAATCGAAAGACAAATGAAAACGATACTTTCATCTGAAATATCGCATCCACATTTCTCATACATATCTGGAAGGTAATCGGCTTATCAGAGGGGGTGTTAAATGGCTCTAGTTGGGTCGGTAGGCGGGTCTTTATTAATCGGCTGTCCCGACCATCTGCGGAGCGAAGCGGCTTCGGTTGACCCCTGTCGTCGGGCCACGGCCATTTTGTAAACTCCTTCCGGTGTTTGTCAACGTCATGTACTGTCTTATGTTTATTTATTGTTGAGGGTCATGATAATAGGGATTGGTTTGCCTGAAGGTATCAGGATTAACAAATATTAAAACAGAAGTTGTAAAATGACTGTCTTCGTACTCCCAAACTTATTAAAAAAGTAAAATCTGACAGGTTATCAGGATGTTCCAGTAACCAAGGCATTTTTTGTAGTTTGAGCATCACAGAAAATCTACTAAACTGATGTTAATAGATTTTGTAAGGTAAAGTTTCAAATTAAAATTTAAGCGACATTTAAACCACATTTAATGTAATAAAAAATCGCAACCTTCGAATTTGCCTATTTAGGCAAAAGTAGAGAAGTTTCACCTTTTAATAGTCTAAACCCGAAGAGTTTGTTTATTTGAACGCATAAATCTGTGTAACTACTAGTCATATTTGAACAATTCTTTCAGTATTAGATAGTTCATTTGTTATGGAAGGTTAAAGAATATATTATAACGTTACGCGTAACCCCCAGAGCGGGGTAAGAGCGAGTAAAACAACTAAGAGCCGTTTGTAAAATATATTGTAATATATATAGAAATAAAGAAATTGTACAAATATATATGGATCCAGTACATCACTAATCTGTATTTGACATGCGTATTTAATATAAATTGGGAATATAAGAAAAGTTTTAGAAAATCCAGTATTTGAATTTTATAAACATAGACCCGAAACTGCAGACTTCTTTTTCATCTTACAAATTCCAGTACCCCATGTCTAGTAGTTGGTGGTAAAAGGGGTATGTTACAGTTATTTCGTATTTTAATTTTTGTATGGATTAAACTCAAAGCTTTCCAGGAAGGCAGTTTGGCTGAAGGTATGATGTATAAAAACTAATCCGTTGAATGTTATGATTTTAACTGTTTTTTTGTTATAAATTTATAGTGGTTGTGGTTACGGGCTATCCTTCTCTTCAGACCGGAACACAGTATATAATAACACAAACAGCAAAAATGCTATCTATGGTGGCTGGCATTGGCGATCTGGAATAAGTGCAAAATTCCAACATTTGGTAGAGTAACAGCAAAATTTATGCGAGTGCAGCGTATCCAACCATAAAATGTGTAGTTGCGACTTTGTCTTGACATATTCTTTCTAACTCCTTTAAAGGTCGACTCATGCAAGTGTTGCTTGGAACGACACTATTTTGGGTTTTCTAATCGCATTACTTATTACGTATTAACAGCGCGCGTTCTTAACATAGAGTATCATGTAATGGCCATTTGCACATTTCTGGTTTAAGTATTTAACTCGGAGTTAGCTTAGCTACATAGGGTAAAATAACTTAACATTTGCCAGTTTTACTCATTATTAAAATATAATTTAGGAACGAATTTATATAACTGCGGTAGTTACTTACATGTAGTTATGCTGAAAATAATTTTCTATTTCATAATTTGAAAATATTCTTATATTGCCTGGCATATAATTTATAGAGGATACTTTTTGATTACCTTTTAGTTTCTCGTCAAATAGCAGTATCTACTAATAATTTAAATGCAATAGTAAGTTTCGTATAGTTTCGAACGGTGCTACCACTTTATCTAGGTGGGCGCTGTAGTAGAATTTGTCGACAGATTACGAATGCTTATACTTACGGATTACGGTGCGTATTATAGGAACCGGACATAAGTAACATCACTAATCATATAGACGTACGCGTGGTGTGCGGAAGGAAGCTAATTATAAGGGATCCTCTGCTCGTTATCTACTCGCTCGACTAAACCGTGTTAGGGGATTATTATTTTAATCAGTCTAATGATCTTATTATATACTAGCTGTTTCCCGCAGCGTTGCCCACAGGAACATTGTTTCGGGATAAAAACCACCCTGTGTGTTAATCCAAGTTACCCTCTATGTGTGTACCGAATTTCAAGAAAATCGGTTTAGCACTTTTTACGTGAAGGAGTAACAAACACACAAACAAACTTTCGCATTTATAATATTGATAGGACTACCAATAGCTCGCTGCTTCGCCCTTGGTACAACGTTCTAACGAATAGAACGCGTTATTCGTTTAAAGCTTTCATAACTAGAATCCTTATTAATATTAGACGTGGGAAACATAATTTATACACGATACATCCTCTGACAGTAGAGCTGTTCAGCACATTGCCCGGGTAAGGCTGGTTAAAGATTCGCGAATACTGGAGCTTATTCGAAATTACTAGTACTAGTGGTCGCCCATTGGTCGAAATTCAACCATAATAAATTTTAATATCTTGCGACTGGGATGTTCGGACTATTGTGCAAGTATACTGACTACCCTTCCCTCCGAAACAAAACATGTCGAGAGACACTATGGCGGCAAAAAAAGAGAAGGCGGGTGGAGAATCCGAGCAAGTTGCTGCATAACATACTACCTCAGTGTTTTTGTTGGTGATAACTTTTACGAACTGCCTGATAGAGAGGCAGATAGTCTATTCTATACAGCAGACTTGGACCAACACGGGGAAAACTGGGGAGGTGGGGGGGGGTCCTAATCTTTTTTCCGCCAATTTCTTATTCTTCTTCAATTACCTATTGTGAGATTAAAACTAATAAACTGAATCTTGACTATCTTCTTTATCAATATCACTGTAGATTGCTAAGCTGTATTTCGTAAGCGCCATAATTATGTACATAAATTAATAACAATGTGTCTAATAAACATGATGTAGATTTTTGATTACAGGCAAGGATTACAAAATCTACAAGTAAAGCACGTACGGGGCATGCGCCTACGCAGGTTCCGGCAGTAACTTTCAATACGCGGCCGTGGTTAGATCGAAGGTTACTATGATATAACAGATAACTTATGTAGGGCTTATAGAAATATGAATGGGTGATTTGTAATGTCTAATGAGATAAGGTCGGAAGTGAAATAGTTACCATGGTATAACTGCTTGTCGTTGTAGGTATGTTAAGCATCTACGTTGCCAGTAGATCTTAAATTATGAAGTGAGGTCAGAGAGATAGAAAGATTGAGTGAAAATAATTGAAAGAAAGTGTGGGTATAAAAAAATTAGAAAGAAATGTTAAACAGCTACGTTGCCAGCAGAACTTAAATTAAGAAGTGAGATCAGAAAAAGAGAGTGAGGATTGAAAAGAAAGTGTTGGTATAAAAAATGGGAAAAGCATGTCTTTATTGGTCCGTTTAGTTCGGTCATGAAGTAAGGCAGATAATAGATTGACTAACAGGGTTCTAGGTTGACCAAATCTATCGGGTAATATCCGAGGATAAATAAAAATAAATAACCCCAGATAAGTTATACAAATTGAATCTAACCCCAAAGTAAACAAATTATATGCTTGTATTACAGGTGTTAATCGAATATTCTAATATATATAAATACTTAAATAGATACTACAATAAATTTAATAATTACCCAAACCCGGAAATGCAAACATTTAAATGTTCATCACACAAATGTCTGCCCCCTTCGGGAATCGAACCCGGGCCTCACGGATGATCTGTGTAGTTAGGCGTGTACGCTAGACATTCGAGCAACGAGGCGGTCAAGAGTCTCCGAAACCGGCGTGTTTGTATGAAAAGAGTAATGAATGTTCAGGTAGTTAGACAGGTTTGTAGTAATCGTGACACTTGTAACTTAATATTCTCTGCCTAACATGCTAAGCAAATCAGCGTGAAGATATGGCTAGTTCACGACTATATGCGAATAAAGTTGTCACTTGCTAGCTTTTGTTTAATTTCTGCACCATCTGTTTTTCTATATATTTTATCTACAACACTTTCCAACCAGAAGAACATGTCTTTTCTTATTTTTATACCTGCATTTTCTTTAGATACTATTTTCTTTCTGATCTGACTGTTGCGAATGTGGTTGACGAGCGTAATACCAATAATTTTCCGTAGCGTTCTCTTTTCGACCACATCCTACTTTCAAACTTTTTCTGATATTCTTATATGTCGCTTCCTGAAAGTAACGTTGTGCTAAGTGCAGAATGAAAAAGGATTCAAAGTTTTAAAGTATTAACACTAATTTGTGTTGTATTATTATCGATTCTTCTCAATTATAGGTCAATGGGAATCTCACCGGCATCAAAATCATAAAATCATTTCATAATATTCATATTTTTAAAGAAAAAAACACTTGTACTGTTTTACTTATCACTTATAATTTATTAAAACAGTAAAACGGTACAAGTGTTTCTTTCTTTCAAAATATGAATATTTGGAAGTTTTACCAAGCACCGACGATGGAAAATATCAAATCATTTCATAATTTGAGTAGTGGCCTATCCATAGTGACTCCCCAATCTCTTTGCAGTGGGCTATAATAATTAAACACGCATTATAAAAATATATCAAACTAGTGGCCCGGTACGTGCTTTGCTACGTATATAACCGCATGAATGACATTACACACCAAACCAAAAAAAGAAAAAAAACAACTGAAAACATTTTCAATATGGCAGCACAATCGCCATCTCAAAAGTTTCAATTTGACTGAAAAATAGCCATTAGCAAAATGATCAAATATTTATTAAATTCATTTGTTACAAAAAATATGATAGATGAGAAACCGCTCGACCTATTTTATGCAAACTTCACATAAACCATCTACTAAATAGTCCGAACAAAGCCTAAACATATGGTTTGGATAGGTGAGCCCGTTCTTGAGTTATAAAATTACAACGAAATGCCACTTGCATTGATTTATATGTATAAAACTTATTTAACTATGTGTCATATACCATTTTCCTTAGTAATTTTTTGGCAATTAATGTTCCGCCTTTGCTATTTCGCCTTATTTTTTACCAACGATTGCAAACTCATTGTATATTTTCCGAGAAAACTTTTGTCTAATTGTTTCGCTTTTGTAATGCCATTTGAGATCTTAAGACACTTTTTTAAAATTAGTTCGAAGCAAGGTATATATTATTAAGTGTATTTTACTAGATTTTTTAATAGTAGTCTACACAGTAATTATAAGAAATTCACACGTTCATACTAATATCATGAATAACTAAGTGAGTTTATTTGACCTTCTTTCATGTCGCAAAGGGTAGTATAATTTCTATGAGTAGAGAAGTAAGGGTTCGATAGTGACTTAGGCTACTTTTTGAAAGACGAGTCTTGTGTTTCATGTTGCAATATGATAAGCATGACGCATATATACACTATAGAAGTTCTTAGTGCGTTGCTATCTCATGGCCATTATCTTAGCCCGCATTTGCAATTCTAGGGCTACTTTACCTGCAGCACGGAACACATTAATAACAAGCACTGACGCTGTGGCGGAGCAAATAGATAGGACCATGGAATCAACTCATCCTAGGTGCCTTGAAGCAGGTATGGGTGATAGACCCAGTAAATATTTGTAGGTCTTATTCAAACGATTTCTTAAGAATTTATAACGCGTAGATATATGAGTTTAACCACAATATGTAAGTATATGTTCCGTATTTCAAACCTGTAATTAAAGTTTACAACAATGTTAGACAATAAAAACCATGACCATTACGTCTGCAAACATTGCCCTCGTTCCGTATGATATAGACTTAACAAAAAAGTTTTTAGGAAATCAAAAATGACGTAGATTTATAATCTTTAAATTTTATTTCTCTTTGGAACAAAAAAGTTTTTGTGTGCTCATTTCGATTTCAGAGATTTTAAAGTGTTCGTATCTTCTTAAAGTTAATTACATACAAAGTACAAACATATACATATCTTCACCTGGCTTACCCTTACGGGGTAGGCAGAGAGTATCGAGTAAAGTTGGAATTGTGTTGCCTTATCATTAACAAGCTATTCCTGCGACTTCGTCAGCGCAGATAGATCGTACATAGTACAAACTTTCATCCCATATTAATCCCTAGGGTACTGATTTTTTTAAAAAAGGAGCCTATGTTTGATGCGGGTCGTTACCTATATGTAATAATAATAAATAATAAAAAATCGACTCTGTGGTCTAGCGGTCCGGGTGTTGGACATGACTGCATGAGGTCCCGGGTGCGAATCCCGGGTCGGCCAACAAAAAGTAAATTGGATTTTTCCAATTTTCTAATAAAAAAAAATGTTGATCGGGATTGGAAATGTGCCTGGTTGGCGATAGGCTTGCCACCTATCACATTGTGGGACTTAGTGTCTTCGGCTAGTCGTGGGTGCCTTGGTTGTACCTCTGCCTACCTCTTCGGGGATATGGGCGTGAAGATACTTTTTTTTTTATCGATAGACGTTTTCCTGTCTTAACCATGAATTTCGGATTAAAATAAACGCATATTTTTTGTCAGACCTTTCTCCTGATAATAATTGACACAAAAAAAAATTGCGAAATCGTTTCATCCGTTCAAGCGTGATGAGCCAAAACCAAGAGAAATTTCATCATTTTTATAGATAATAAAATAAGTGATAAGATAAAACAAAGTCGTTTTTAGTCTAAAAAATATGATAATTGTAACTCGAAAATGGCTGGACTGATTCAAATTATATATGTTTTTTGTGGGTTTAAATCTCAGACACAGTTAGCAGAATAAACATGAAAACATTTAAAAAATTACGATAAAAATTCACATGGCGCGCGGGTCATACTACTACTAAGCTTTTAGTTCACCTGGACAGCTAGTCTATATAAAAATAAATATAAACTATTTCGCGTGGTTATCGGATCTGATCGGATGGACCAATTTTGTTAAATCTTTTTGTTGTGTGGGTTATTGCCAGAAGTAGGCTTTTATGAAAAGAAAAACCGCAGAAATTGCAGGGATAATGGAAAAAAACAATGCTAAAAAATAATCCATGCAAACTTTTAGTTTTACTTTTAGTTATAACGTAACTGTTTATCTCAAGCGACACGAAGTTCGCCAGGTCGGCTAGTACTAAATCAAAATTTATCGAACAACATTAGAGATCAATAGGAGAGTAACTTTTGTAATAGATGTAAGGTCGATTAAATATGTAATTATTCAGAAAATATTATAGATTATAAGCTAAAATGTGATTATGCAAACCATATAGTTGAATGCCGAAGTAATTATACCTTCCATTAATTTTGCTTATTATTTAAATTACTTACTAAATGTATCTAGCAATTTATAAATATGACTGCCGTGTACGATAAAGAACGTGAGCTTTTATATAGTCTAGTGATGTGCAAGTTTTTACCGGTTTTTATTATCGTTAATGATATCCTTTGGTCTGCAACCTTAAAACATCTAATTGCAGTCTATAGTGTCGCATCATTTATAGTATTTTTTATTTGCTACTGCAATTGCTCTTTTAATTTGCAAACCGGTCTATGGCTTACTTCTTAATATGTCAATGTAACACGCTGATAGTTCCAGGTTTTTTTTTATATACTCTATGTTATCGATGGTAATAGGTTTGTTTTTATAACTAGTAGTAGTAAAAATAAGAATCTTCACGCCCATATCCCCGAAGAGGTAGGCAGAGGCACAATCAGGGTATCCACGAGTAGCCAAAGACACTAAGTCCCACAGTGTGATAGATGGCAAAGCCTATCGCCAACCGGGCACATATCCTATCCCGAGCAACGGTTTTTTTTATTAGAAAATTGGAAAATCCAATTTTCTTTTTGTTGCCCAACTCGGGATCTCATGCAGTCAAGTCCAACAATTCAACCACTAGACCACTGAGGAGAGGAGGTTATTACAATAAATTTTATTTTCTTAAGTTTTGATGTGTTTTTTTTGAAAAAAAAAAAGTAAAATCGACAATTATTGAAGTTTTACAATTAATTAATGAAGTTACTTAAGCTTCTTCATTACATTACGAAGATATTTCAAACGCTTAGTATAATGTAGGTACACATCAAATAATATGTGACTAACCTTTTTCTAGATTTCAACCCGAATGACAATATTTTAAAACTATTGCACTAAAGATAATATGGTTTTGCTAAATGAATATTATGTTATATTTTTTATTATTTCGATTAACTGTTATTCTTATTTAGCTGGTTAGTTCTTTCCCTTCATTATATAAAACACACACTTAACGAGACTCTATAATCTTTTAATGCACTAGAACACTTAACTAAAAGCTTTATAACTTTAATTCAACAACTTGTACTATTAAGGTTGTTCTGAACAGCATAAATATAATTAGTAAAATGGAAATATTTGTAATAATCTTAGTAAGAGAATAAAATAATGATTTTGAACTTTTACTTCAGTACAACACTA
>NJDC01002357.1:93605-104481 GCA_002245475.1 Calephelis virginiensis
TCATCATCCAACTAGTAGTTTTTGAGTTATACTTAACACTGCTACATACTTAATCATACTAAAATTAAAATAGGACCACCTTTGGAATTACGAAAAAATAACCAACAAAATTGATAGATTGTTGACCAAGTAATCGCGTAACAAACAAAAAAAAACATACAGTCGAATTGAGAAAATTAAGAACTTCTTTTTTTGGAGTCGGTTAATAAAAATAACGTTACTGGCGATTGTTAGCCAACTATCACATTGTAGGATTAGGTCAAACATTAGAGTAGTCATAGGTGTCCTTTTTATTCCTCTGCCTAGCCCATTAGGGTAATTGGCGTGAAAATACTTACTTATACTCATTTGGAAATTATCAAAAAATTCATTTATAATTTTTTTGTTTGCTTTTTAAAGTTCTGACGTTCTGATAAATTATTTACATGTTTATATTCCAATTAACAGTTTTTTCAAGTTGTCTGTTTTTAAGACGAAATCGTAAAGAATTCATCTTATAATTATAAACAAGTAATATTTCTTAATTAGGTACTGTTAGTAATCCGTTTGAGTATATTGCACGCACTGTAATTATAAACACATTATATTTTCAAATATTGAATTGATATAACAAAAACATTTCATTAAAACATAATTTGATGTATTTGTGATTTAATTACAATTTATTTTATAATTACGTTAATGTGAAAAAAACGGAACTTTTAAACAATTCGTATGTTTAAAAGTTCCTCTGATTGCGGTGTTTTTTTTATTTAATAGTCTAAATATATGTCATAGACGTATGGCAAAGGCCTGCTAGGGAGGCCCAAGACCGAATAAACTAGAGGGTAGCATAGTAGACCCTGACTTTTCACCTTTAAACGTGTGGATAACCAGGAAAAACTCTGTGATGATGATTATTATTTGTATTAAAATATCGCCTTTGTGGTCCAGCGGTCCAAGTGTTGGATTTGTCTTCATGGGTTTCCGGGTTCGAATACCGATATTACCGGTCGGGCAACAAAAAAAAGTGGTATTTCAAATTTTCTAATAAAAAAAATGTTGTTCGGGGTGGGATATATGCCGGGTTGGCGATAGGCTTGCCACCTATCACATTGGAGTACTTCGGTGTCCCCCCTAGTAGCGGGTGTCCTAGTTGTGCCTCTGCATTCCCCTTCGGAGATAGGGGCGTGAAGATACTTTTAAAATTGGATTGTTCACGCCCTCCACCAAATCGTCTTGTAAGGCTTGTCATTTCACTCACGTCATGAGACCGACACCGTGACGAACAATGTTGGGAATGTTTATACGCTTGGTCCGTATTAGATTAGTTCATGAAAGTTTACAACAATGGCCTGGGAGTTACCATTGTCGGTGGTTTTTGTAAGATGTGATTACCCCGCCGGTCTCACAATCCATAACGTCTTAATGCTGATTGACTGTATGTTAATTGTGAAGGTTTTATATTGCTCAATGACAATTCATGGTATAGTAGTACTATTTAAATTATGCGCTTCGGCTATATTCGCCAAGCTTCGGAAATCCGAATGTATTTTAAAGATATCTATATAGAGTTGTTATTATTACATCATTAATCATTTAAATTTAGATTAGGTGAGCCAACTTATAAATGAACGTGTAAAGTGTAAAAAGAGTAAAACGACGAGTGTGGACGTAGAGACAAAAGACACTGTATAATACGTCCTGTCTCATTCTGTCCCTCGTTAAATCTTATGAATTTACGTGTATGTCTCTTTTAACTGTCGCTTTTTCATTTCACAGTCTTTCAAATTACCACGATGCTAAAGAAGTTTTCATTAAGAAAAATCAATATTCATGGTTAGGACAGGGCGAAGCCTGTCGACTTAACTAGTATCTAATAAATGTACATATGTAGTTAATATTGCATTTCGTATATTTTGATATGAGCACACACTTGTACAGTACTACTATGATGCGCTTCGCTACTAAATTGTGTGCTTCGCCTTTACACTTTTTACTCTTTTTACACTTTATAATTTTATTTTTAAATTGGCTGACCAAACCAAAATTTAAGCGAAATAATTAACTATGTAATAACAACTCTATATACATATTAAAATACATTCCGATTTCCGAAACTTGACGAATAAAGCCGAAGCGCATAATTTAAATAGTACTACTGTACTTTAACACAAAAATTTTAAATTAAAAAAAAAATTTGGGGTACAATTGTTACCTTTAAATTAAAATGTTTCGAATGATGCGCCAATTTTTTTCATATTTAATACTTAACATAAGTTTTATTGTAAAAAAACATAAAACGTTTGTATTGTAAAAGCAGACTGGTAAATAAATGAGCTATTTTAAGTTTGAAAGTCCTATAGCTTTAATATCTTTATTTGACCAAACTACCCTATTGTATACGTACTTATTTGTAAACAATATTATTATGCTTAGCAAAATAAAAGTAAAAGTACTAACATCTGCCACAGGTTCGTTGTTTAAGTGCGTAGCTATGATACACATATTCCGGTACTAATTATATCTCTCTTCAAAACAACACGCGATGCAAATCAGGCACCATATACAATGATATTTAATTGTATAGATGAGCCTTACAAGTATCACATTGTCGTGTTCCCGCCCTCCGTCCTCGCGGCCTTATTCTGGTGTTTCCTAAATGTTCAAATACAAGTCTTTAAAGTTAGAGGTCCCGGGTTCGAATCCCGGGTCAGGCAACAAAAAGAAAATGTGGTATTTCCAATCCCTACTATCCCTACCAATATTATAAATGCGAAAGTAACTCTGTCTGTCTGTTACGCTTTCACGCCTAAACCAGTGAACCGATTTCGATGAAATTTGGTACAGAGATAAAATAAACCCTGAGGAACAACAAAGGCCACTTTTTATTGCAAAAAATAGGGGAGGATGGGTAAAAAAAGGGGATGAATGTTCATATGGAAATTCGTCATTTTTAAAGCTGTAACAGTGAAACTTTGTATTTAGACACTTGATATTTAGACGCTTTATGATGATAACTGATATATGGTCACCCATACCATCCCAACTCATATGGTCTAGTCAATATAAGATGTAAGATTGCATAAAAGACACTTTACGAATTTATGTTTTATATATATATATACAGGGGGGGTTGCGGCTCCGAGATATAACTAAAAATGTTTTTTTTTTCCTTTAACGCAGAACCAAAAATATTTTTAAGTGAAAATTGGCTCATATGTTCTATATTACCGTAAAAATATAATTAAAATAAAATTTCCGTAGAAGTTGTTTAAATTAAAAGATATGCAATGAATGTTAGTATCAATAACTAACACCCATATAACACCCGAAGCACAACCATTTACTTTTGGGTTAGTGGAAATTGTTCAAAAACAGACATTTCACAGAGAGAGAGAGAGAGGGAGAGAGAGAGAGAGAGAGAGAGAGAGAGACAGATTAATTGGTTTTGAAACTAGAAAAGATAAGGAGTTAGTAATTTAAGAAAATTGCCGCAGAAATCCACTACCTATCTATCTTTAACGTATGCTTCAATAATCACATAATGAATTGATCCAATAAACGACCCCACCACACCCACAGTGTTTATCCCAAACTTAATACCATCAAAACGCGCACAATCTAATTACGTTTACAATAACATGGCGAAACGATCAACAAACAACAGACAATTAATGAATATTAATAATATTCAGAAACAACAAAGTTCCTATAAATATCCGATAACTTATATTTTATACTAAACTATAAGTAAAATTAACAACAACTGCTTTTAGGGAGGTCAAAAATTATTGGAAGGCCTTTTAAACCTACATTCCGAAATTGTTGAAAGAGGTAGCTGGTAAACTTACTTTTGCTCGGAACCCAATATCCCGGTCTTATGTTGGCAACACACCATTACCACCTTTGGTATCTCTAAGCGGCTTGAATTTCTAATCATTAGAAAATCCGTCTGCTTTTTTGCCTTCCAGATCAAAAGGGTAGCTAGTAGACTTGCACACTGTGCCTAACTGCATGGCCATAAGATGGTGACACATTTATAACATCTATGGCTATGATTGTCTCTAACCACCAGGAGAGCTTATGCTTGTTTGCTGTCTTAACCCGCAACAAAAAATCTTAGGACCAATAGTAGCGTCACGTCCTATCGGATTCGGAGCAAACGCTCCCAACACAAACTCACAGGACACTACACCACTCCGTCGCCGCCGGTCTCGGCAACGAACACCTCTCATGCACCCGGCGACCAACGCCGAGCGACGAGCCGCTACTATTCCTCCATCAAGTCCACCCAGTAACCAGAACGCAGCACCAAGTCGAGTTACGGTCTCCCGGGAGACAGCACTTGTTGCTGACGTTGAAGGGAACAGTCCAACCCATGATCCATTTAAAATATAAATAATGATGTCTCGGGCTGAACACTCTGCTCGGCCCACAAAGCCCGACGAAGTTGTAAAAACGCGAGGTTGGCAAAATAATAGTTATTAAAAAAAGGAACAATATATGAAACGAATATCTTGCTTGTTTGCAGTTAGTTTTATAAATAAGGAATCTGTTATTTCCACAGCTAGGGTGGGTATTGTTGGATTGGAACGAGTTTGCGACTCGGTAAAAACTCGACTGGTGCCGAACCGGGAATGTATCGGGCAGGTCCTCGTTCATGGAGGAATTTCATCCGGAATCTCTAATTAAAACTTTATCTAGTCGCGAGTTTCGCACAACTTTGGAGTGAAAAAATGGGGAACTGGAAACATATTTTTAATCGTATATTATCTAACGGCAAATATTAATGACATACCTACGGATAGAGATAGGCCTAATAAGGATTTGTTGCTAAGATATTTTTGTTATTTATTGAAAAATAACAATGGTTGCCTGGTTACTAATCTAAAATAGCCCTATCTCTTATCTTAGATAGATTATTAATATTGGCCGTAAATATGTATATGCTTTTGTGTGTATATTTGCTGAACTGAACTTAAACTCATAACAGAAAAATAATTGCGATTTATGGTTTTTTAAGTATGTTGGCTATTCCAGTCTGATTATTTAAATTTCAGTTTTTTTGAAGTTCTATTTTTATTCAAACATTGCGGGAAAACTACTTAATAAATTTTAATCCAGCCTTACCAAGTAATAAGTCAATTAATCGAGATTTGACAATTACAAGCGAACCTATCTATCATTAATCATAACAGCAATCATAATCAAATCATAATTCATGGCCCGGAAGAAGTTAGAATATATTTTTTTATATAATGTTGCTAAGAAATGTTGCTACTAGGCAAGGAAAATGTATCGGACTATTTATCAGAACTCCCACTTAGTCAAGGGCATAATACTAGTGACAAGTTAACGTACTTGACTTACTTTTAGGATCTGCATGAAAGGTAGGGTGTTATACTTTACGCGACAAAAAGTCCGTGCCCTATCGATTGTGCGAAGGGGGAGAGGATTTGTTCTAATCCTTAGTTAGGTTATGGTATTACTCTCAAAATTGAGAATATTAAAACTACTAGTGGTCGCCCGTTGGTCGAAATTCGACCATAATACATTTTATTATCTTGTTGATAAGAACGCCATTTTCATTTTTCATCGTTATCATCAATAAATTTGTATGTGTGTGTCACATGCATGTTAGCGTGGGTAATGTTTTATTTATTGATTTAATGTACTTTATAACCATTATTATTGAAAAATATTAGCGTTCTTCACTTCTCCTCCACATAAACTATAAGTGTGTCAAATTGTATGCTCCTGCGGCCGCGCAATTTTCGTAAAAAGGGATCCAAAGTTTTGGCATCAAATATAAATATATTGATAATTGCTTGGTTGTAGAGTCGTATCAAAATTTCAGAGCTGGCCATTGTTGTGTTCCAGTTTGAAAGGTAGGGTAAACAGTTATGGGACACGTTGGCAAAGTATAATTAATATCGAGAAAGTCCTCTGCTTGTTGTCCTTCTCATAATATCCAAAGGTGAAGTTGTGTGCAAGGAGTGGTGTGCGATAAATTTTCGCCGACCCTCTGTTATGATCCTGTTAATTTCTCGGAAACATTGTTCAGCGTAGCTTTGGTTGTGACACTCTCAGAATATTAATACTGCAGCCAGGTTAATTAGCTGATGTTCTTCCGTAAGTATCTCACGTACTGCATCATTATCTGCGTATTAATATTACCTGGCAAATTAAAAATCTTACTTCGTGTCATTTTGCAAACTATGGTGTAATGTCTTTCCTCGCGTTCAGTTAGTGAGTTGTATGACTGACTGACTTTCTGACTGTATCTGTGAATCGAACCAGAGAATCGTGTAATCGCCAACACCGAACCACTAGACCATAGAGATTAACAGTTTTTATCAAATTTAAGAATTTAGGTAGGGTTGTCACATGTAAAGAACGTGACAATTTATATTGTTTCCCGAGCTCTTCCTATATTCGTGTTCTGGTCGCGGAGATGGGTGGTGGGAACGTCAGTTAGGCTTGTCACATTCTGTGTCGTTTGGAGGATTATTTGCCACATCGGTTACACTGCTTACGCGGAATTAGCAAAATAAAGGCTTATTTTACATCTTTTAAGAAAACAAATCAAATATTACAACAGTTTTCGTTAGAAGTTGAAAGGGATATTTTTACCGGTGGTGGATTGGTACAGTATTTTATCTAGATAAGTTCATCCACTGCTTTATCTGACTCTATAGTGAAAGTAATTGGTGCTTAGACGCCGGTCATGGCACTTTAACATCTTTGATGTCTTTTAGTCCTCGGTTGTCTCTTAATATCAATGATGCTGCACGGTAAACAAGCGCACCGTTTGCTGTTTTATCGTGGAAAAACTTGAAGCTAATTTTTCAACTTGTATCTGAAAGTTAGTTACCATTACTGTTGCTGTTAGTGATGAGCAAAGTTAGTTCATCAATCTTGTTTTTTTTTTTGGGTTTTTCAGAATTAAAACTGCCAATTTTATTTAGGACTTTGGAGGTACGAGCGTAAAGATACCAGTTTCTGAAAGAAGTGTTGTTAATTACTGTGTATATGTGCATGAACCCTTTTCAAGAGCCTGTAAGTGGTTCCCATGATGTGTCCGACATAACCCTCGCGGTACTCTCAGAATATTAATGCTGGTGACATTGTAGTTATAGCCGGCTAATTAACAGTACAATGTTCCTCGGAAGATACCCCATTAAAATTGCGACGTTCCGATATTATCAACGTATTAATAGCTCCCGCTATGGCCGTGGGTAAATATAATAGCTCTCTTGTCACTTTTTTTGCTGCTATAAGCCAAAAAGTTTTTGTAATTAAGGTTCAGTATAAATTTACAGCTTTTTTAATTAGTGGTTAAAATTCGACTATGGTATGTGTATGATTATGATATTGTATCTTTGTTATCTTTCTCTTCTCTTATGAGTGTGTGACACTTAAGGGATAGAGTTCTGCGACAAATCGCCTTTATCGTTATACAATGTCTTATCTTCGGACCGCCACAATGTCAATGCTTGCCCTTATTTACCAGGGAAAGTAAAGTACCTAACCCCAAAACTTACTCTGGTTAACAACGCACCAATACGTTTTATTGGTCGCTACTAAACCTCGTCTAGTTATATAAAGAAAACATGTTTGATGATGTGTGTGTTTACAACATACAAAATATATTACTCCTTCTAAACATCTAATTGATTGCCTTATAGTTTACATTAATTGGTAATTACTTATTACACCACCTTGACTTTAATTGAGCAACCTTTTATTGTATAGTGGATATAGAGCATTTTGATACCAACATTACAGATGAATTATCCAGTAATGCGAGAAAACTTGTAACATCTGGCTACTTAACAACGTCACTTACTAAAATGCTAATGGTTTTAATACATATAAAATGTTAACAGATCAGCTATGTGTATGTATTTTTTTGATGATATTGGAAGGCAAACAAACAGACGGATTTCCTGATGGCAAGAAATTCTCGCCGCCTAGAGACAACAAAAGGTGGTAATGGTGCGTTGCCAACCTGAGGCCGGGATGTTAGGCCTCGAGCAAAAGTAAATTTACCGGCTACCTTACCCTCCAAACTGGAACACGTCATGACGTTACTTGGCAGGAATAGGTAAAGCGGTACTACCAATCCGGGCGAGTCGCTGCGGAACTCTACCACCTAGTAGGATGTCACGGTGTAAGTGACGGTAAGCCTATGTTCGCCTTTTACGAGCCGCCTGGCAGGAAGGCAGATGGTCTATTCTGCAAAGGAGCCCGGACCAACATGGGAAGAAATAAATATTAAGGTATTTCTTAAAAATAATTGGAATGAGTTAGATAGTGTCGTCTGAACCGAAAACATTTTTAATGTTCTTGTTTGTTAGTCGGTTTTTCAGTTCTTTTATTTGTAATTTTTTTCATGTGACTATTATTTCAAAACTGACCAATGTTGTTATTGGACGGTCGAGTAGCTACTTGCATATATGGCATAATATATCCACATATAAATGTCTTAAGGGCATGGACGCTTGCTGCTGTATCTTGAGTTCGTGTGTTTGTCACTGAACTCCTCCTAGACGACTGGAGCGATTTTCATGAATTTTTTTGTGTGTGTTCTAGGGGTTTCGAGAATGGTTTAGAGTCACTATTTAGTCCACGGGAAAATGTTTTTTTAATTATTTTTTTATTTATAAGTTGTCGTTGATTTTGGAATGTTTTACATAGGTTCCGGCAGACTACGCTACTATCAAAGCATTAATGTTAAGCGATACGAAGTTTGCTGGGTCAGCTAGTCTATAATATAAAAATGTGTTGGTAAGCGCATAACTTCCCAACGACTGAACCAATTTGGCTAATTTTTTCATGTTGTGTTAGCTATTGTCTGAAAAAGGTTCTTATGAAGAAAAAAACAGCGAAAATTGCAGGGAAAATGGAAAAAACAATACTTTATTTTTTTCCATACAAACTGAACGGGTGGAACAAAGTTCGCCGGGCCAGCTACTTATAATATAAAATAGGACGTTAATCTTCCTTATCATCAAAGCTATATTTAATTAAAACGTTGGGCGTGCGAAGTCACGGACTATGATTACTTACCTATTATTTAGTAATTGCATTACATTTACGATAATTGCATAACCTTTTATTGTTAAAAGTGGATAGTAGAGCATTTCTATAACATTATAAACGGATTATCCAGTTATGCGGGGATGGTTGCGACATCTGGCTACTGGCTACCAACGTCCACTCGTCACAAACTCCGAAATGCTAAAAATGGCATAAATAATTTATACGCGGCCTGCTCAGCCGTTTTTGTCGCGATGCCGACCTGACCACTGATGCATTTATAATATAAGGGTTCTTTTTGCGTCGTCCCCTGCCCGCTTCGGAATGCAAGCGCTAAAATCGATCTCGTTCCAAACGTGAGCTGGGTAAAGATGGTGTTGCCGTGGCTTAAATATTGTTTTATGACTTCGCCTTATCCAGCAATTTGTTTGTTGATTTTTTACACGTGGTAATTAGTTGGATGGGACTAACATACATGCATGCGTGAGGCCCAGTTCTATTCTCGACAAGAACAGATATTTGTATGATGAATCAAGTTCTGTATAAGTTTAATTGTTTATTACATTTGTTGCGGTATTTATAAGTATCGTTGACTATCAGATAAGTTTTTGTAATTTGTATAGATGTACTTTTAATTTTTTTGCGAGCCTGATCAAATTATATTTGATATTTTCCATCGTCGGCGCTTGGTAAAACTTCCAATTCATATTTTTATATGAAGAAACACTTGTACTGTTTTACGTATCACTTATAATTTATTATTTTATAAAAAGCCTAACGGTTTCGCTTATGACATCATCATCGGGGCTAGAAACTCAAATTATGCAGTTTCGTTATATACCAGCTGTTTACCAGCGACTTTGCTTAGAATAGTTTCTTATGCAAACTTTCATTCCCCGTGATAGTACTTAGAGGATGGATTTTTGAAAATAAAATACTCAATTATTACTTATGTCTTTATCTATAAACATATCAAATTTCATCATGATCGGTTTAGTGGTTTAGCCGTGAAAGAGAATCCTGTTTCGCATTTATAATATTAGTATGGATATAATGTCCTTTTGCTACCAAATCTAGGTTAAAAACGCAAAGAAAAATAAAAAGTTTCTATTTTTATAACGGAAATTATTTCTTCCAAGTATTTGTGTAAACTTTTCTACGGAAAAGAAAACGATTCTTTTGTCGGAGTTCAAACTTTAGAACATTTCAAAAATTTTCTTGGAACCCTTCGTAAAGGGCGCGGGCGTCTGGATTCTTTACAACTTTCGTTTCAATACGAAGTGCGTTCTAGTTGTTGTTACTCTCCCAGCCAATTTCAATATTATGTCTAGGGTGAGGAAAAATGTTACTGTAGTTTGGAAACTACTGATGATTTTTATCAATTATTTGCGGCCCGGTACGTGCTTCTTGACGCCCATATCCCCGAAGAGGTAGGCAGAGGCACAACCAGGTCCCCCACGACTAGCCGAAGACACTAAGTCCCACAATGTGATAGGTGGCAAGCCTATGGCCAACCGGGCACATATCCAATCCCGAGCAACGTTTATTTTATTAGAAAATTGAAAAAAAACCTTTTTGTTGCCCTACCCGGGATTTGAACCCGGGACCTCATGCAGTTAAGTTTAACAACTGAACCGCTAAACCACAGAGGCGGTACATGCTTCGCTACGTATATGACCGTATGAATGACATAACACAACAAAAGAAAAAACAACTGAAAACAGTTTCAATATGACAGCGATGATTGTGCTGTCATCTAAAAAAGTTTGAATTTGACTGAAAAATACCTGTTAACAAAATGATCCGCCATTTTTGAATTTATTTGTCACAAAAAATGTGATACATGAAGAAC
>NJDC01002357.1:111549-168266 GCA_002245475.1 Calephelis virginiensis
ATATTAGTGTTTTGTTTTAAATATTAAAATACATGATGTAATACATAAATAATTAATTTTTTATCATAAAATATTTCCACGCCACCGTGTGGCAGAGAATATATTGGAATGCTTAAATATTTTTGTTATAACTTCTTAATAGACTAGCGCAAATTAATAACTTGCATTTCATGTCATTTAATCTTACTTGCCGTGTTGGTCCGGGCTCCTTTGCAGAATAGACCATCTGCCTTCATGCCAGGTAGTCACTAACACCGTGACATCTGACTAGGTGGTAGAGTTTCGCAGCGACTCACCCGGATTGGTACCATCGCCGCCATAACTTCATGACGTGTTCCGGTTTGGAGGGTAAGGTAGCCTGTAAACTTACTTTTGCTCGAGGCCTAACATCCCGGCCTCAGGTTGGCAACGCACCATTTCCACCTTTGGTGTCTCTAGGCGGCGTGAATTTCTTACCATCAGGAAATCCGTCTGCTTGTTTGCCTTCCAATATCATTAATAAAAGTAATCAGTCTTTATTAAAATTTTGGCAGCCTTTCTTACTATCAGAATCCATCTGCATTAATTGAAACAATGTCGTATTTATATCAGTGCAAAGTAATTAATAATAAAAAACGTTATCCACAGATTTAGACTAACGTATCGGTTGATTCTTCGGGAGAAGGAGCTCCACTTCAACATAGGCGTGTACAATCCCAGCAAGGAGCTGACGTTCAGTTGTCAGATGTTACTGCACACGTACTTCAAGGTGCCGGACGTGAGGCGGTGTCAGATCACCGGCATGCACGGCTGTATGTTTATAGATAAGGTAATTAATCTTCAATCATTATTGTCCAGCTTACGCTAGTACGGCAAGCAACGCCTCTGATTATACCTGAATTGAAGAAATCTATAGTTCTATTAGACAAATAAAAAGAAAGAAAGAAAGATACCATTAATTAACACACATTCACTACAAACATTACAATGAAAAAAAATGTAGATAAAAATACTATGCAAGGAACAACAAACACATATACAAAAATATTATAAACGCGGTGTGTAACATATACAAAAATGTTATAAACGCGGTGTGCAGCGCTGTGTTGCTAATGAGAAAAACACTCAGTACATATTGTTTTAACACTAATTTTCAGGTCCCCCTTCAGTCTTGACAGATATCAGATTTTTTCAATAACATAAAAAAACACAAATTCCGTTCAAATATAGTAAAAACAATATACAACCCGTTATTTGCAGTCATATTATACAACAAACACAAAAAAAGTCTATAATGGTGTTTATATACTTTTAAAAGTTTAAATTTCGGTTAAAAAACATGTCTGAAGTTTTAAGTGGAACTACTCTAACTAACGAAAAAACTATTAAAACTTATTTAGTATATGATCACTAGATTATAACGTTAAAACATTTTAGAACGTTCAATGAGAATTACCAATTTGTGTTTGCTACTTTACGAACTTTTGGTATCTTGATCCTGCCTAATGAAATATTTGGCTGATAGAAGGCTTTATTCCCAGCATTTTTTGAGAAGAAAACTTCTTTAGCGGCGTTGTGCAATTTTTTTGGAAATGGTAAAAATCTCTAAACTCGCGTCAGGACACGTGACCTGATCGGGAATTCGTAAGACGGTGCAGGGCGCTTGCGCGAATGTTCGTGTTGTCATTTTTGTGTACAATGGCACAATAAATGAGTAATGTATTCTACCACATAAATGATAATACTTTCATACTGATAATTGAAGCAGTTCGTGCAAAACTGTTCCCTAACCATTCCAAAATATCAAAGTGCACAGCGCTAATATTCGAGTTTTCGCTTCTGCCGCTACTCCCGGAGTGCAACCGTTTTTTTATTTGATTTCAGAAGTAATAATTTGTGCTATTATAATTTTACAGACAAGAGAGGGGACGGTATATCAAGAGACGCGGGAGGTGGTCACCATTAACGAGTGGACAGATAGAATTTATCAGAACACCATGCAGGAACATATCATCACCAATGTTGTCAGCGGCAGAAAGATGAGAATACAGAAATACAACTTTCCCGATACTGGTATGTTATTTATTTTTTGTTACGTCCGCATTTGACGTTTGTTTCTTCTCAGGAGCACATTCAAATATTAAGTAGCATAATTATGTTCATACACACACACGTACACTCAAGCAAGCAAGCACGCATGCAATCAAGCACGCATGCAAGGAAACACGCACGCACACACATACATACATACATACACACACACAAACAAACGCGCGGGCACACGGTCGTGGACAAATGCACCCAACTAATAAAATGAAATCATGAGTTTATCCAGGGTGCGTATCTCCCCACTTTGGGTATGTTTGACTGCTGTTGTTTTTGCGTATATGCGTTCCGGGCTATCAGTTAATTTCAGGAAAATTCTCTGCTTGCCTTTTAATACTATAAAAATATTGATCAGAAACCATGAACAACCAAATAATATTAAAATAATATTACTTGGAACCTAAATTCAAGTTGACAACCATTTATATATCGCTATTACTATTCTAGTGATGCACAGCGCAACATGACGACTTAAACTACAATAATTTTGCTTGCACGTATAACCAATTTTTTTCTACACGAACTAGCGTTTTGTTAGGACCATTACATATTCTGCGGTATGTAAATATTCATACGTGATGCCAAAACTTTGGACCCCTTTTTATTAAAATTGCGCGGACGTAGGAGCATAAAATTTGGCACACTTATAGTTTATATGTAGGAGAAGTGCAGAGTGCTAATATTTTTTAATAATAATAAATAAAACATTACATTTGACAAAAACACAAACAAATGTATTGATGATAACGATAAAAAATCACAGATGGGGCACCACACCTACTGTTTGGAAACAAAGTAGGTCTTGAGAAATGAAGATGGCGTTCTTATCAACCAGATATTAAAATTTGTTATAGTCGAATTTCGACCAACGGGCGACCACTAGTCTGGTATAGATATGTTGATGTGTCGTGTGTGGTGCAGTGATCTGGAACCCGTGGGCGGAGTTCGCGAAGGAGATCCCGGACTTCGGCGACGACGAGTTCCCCAACATGGTGTGTGTGGAGGCCGGACGGGTCGCCGCACCCATCGTGCTGCTGCCCGGGACCGCCTTCGAGGCCAGCCAGATACTGCAGGTATACAACCACCTTGCTTATTGTTAGTTATAAATCACTTGTTTTAGCGAGATCGACGGAAATTTTATTTCGTGTAAGTACACGTTGAGTAAATTATTTGACAATTTTGGTGGCATCTATATATATAAAAATCGACGCCATTTTTTGTTGTAATTTTACAACTCAAGAACGGACTCAGCTATCCAAACCAAATGTTTAGGCTTTGTTCGGAATATTTAGTAGGTAGTTTATGTGAAGTTAGCATAAAATCGGTTCTTCACATTTATCACATATATCACAGTTCTTCATTTATCACATTTTTTGTAACAAATGAATTCAATAAATGACGGATCATTTTGTTAATGGGGATAGCACAATCCCCATTAACAAAATGATCCGTCATTTATAATCATATTTAAAAAAAACAGTTGTTATTTATTACTGTTTTTATTTTGTTGTGTTATGTCATTCATGCGGTCACATACGTAGCGAAGCAAGAACCGGGCCGCTAGTTTGGATAATTTTGTTTAATGAAAGTACACAATTGAATTGTATATTAGGAAAAGAGTGTATCGTGTGTTTTCTCCATGTCACCAAACCTCACTCGATGAGGTAAAGATGCGACGTTTTGCCTAAAACCCTGACATGACTTACTATGACGTACTATGACCATTTCAAACAACTGTAGCCCGATTTAACAAAATCAAGTGATAAGAATTCAAATAAATTGGACTTACTTTATTTAAACATTAGGCCCAGTTAATTTTCGCCTTTTTTTAATTTTTAACCAATCATATGACACAATTGTTTAAATTATCTAAAAGAGTTCCCCCTTGTTTGTCCGGGCTCCTTTGCAGAATAGACCATCTGCCTTCCTGTCAGGTAGCTCGTAATAGACGAGCATAGGCTCACCGTCACTAACACCGTGACATCTGACTAGGTGGTAGAGTTTCGTAGCGACTCACCCGGATTGGTACCACCGCCTTACCTATTCCTGCCGCCATTAAGTCATGACGTGTTCCGGTTTGGAGGGTAAGGTAGCCTGTAAACTTACTTTTACTGGAGGCCTAACATCCCGGCCTCAGTGGCAACGCACCATCACCACCTTTGGTGTTTCTAGGCCGCGTGAATTTTACGCCGCCTAGAAACCAAATTTCCTTTAAACCAGGAAATCCGTCTGTTTGTTTGCCTTCCAATATCATAAAAAAAAGAGCATGGACGTCAGAGATGTCTGCGTAGTTATTAAATGTATTCATGTATATTTTATTCAGTGTTTCTATTTATTAGAATCGTTCACTAACATCCACTACACAAGCGTATAATACTTTGGAGTTAGATTCAATTTGTATAAATTTTCAGGGATATTTATTTATTTATTTATTCTTCCTTTGAAGTTTTACGTTTTTTTCACATAGTTAAGAATTTCATTTTTGTGCTTATTTTATTAACTATTAATTAAAAAGACTCAACTTTTATAAAAAAATTTAATTTTTTTAACAGTTTTTATAAAAAAGGTATGGACGTCTCTGCCACCTATTATTAATAAAATATTCAATATTGTTTTCCAGGTGATGTAAGCGAAGCTGCCGCATTCCTCAAACCGTCCACAGGAGAAACGTCAATTTTATTAATGTTCTGACAATACCGACGGACTCAATGTATCGCTCTGGAAAAACACGACCAGCACAAATACCCAATACCGTGTTATTAAATATATATTTATGTAAATTTTATAGTAGAGGACAATTTTAAAATGAACGCCTATCCTTTGTGTTTCTAAACATAGCGTAGGTGGATCACAATGTAGTAAAATGGTTAATAATAATGTAAGAGTAAATTTGCACTGTTTTACTTTATTTTTTATTTTTTTACAAAATGCAATTGTAATTTCAGACCTTAGAAAAAAAATAAAGAATGAAGATTTTAAAGAGTTTCCAAGCGTGTAAAACAATAAGATAACACTTTGAATATTGTAAAAGAGAAAATGGTTGGTTAATTTGAACTTAAAAATCTAAATATAAGTGAAACCTTGCAAGTATATTCTTTCATCAATTATTTCAAATGGAGTTTCACCTAGTGCGACGAATGGAAAGTGTACAATAATTAAATTTGTCGATCATTATAATCAAACTTCGAAGGGATGCGTCATCAGCGTCGGGATGTGACGACCCAGTCGCATTGTAATTTAAGGTACCCAATTATTTCACTAGTGCAGTCAATTACAACTAAATTGCAGACCAGTAACTCGCCTGGCGTCATTGCTCGCCACTGTAATGTTCCGCATTGGAAAGGAGGTAAAGTAGCCGCTAACTTGCTTAAGATTCCCGCCGTAAGATGGCGACGCACCAGTAACTCTTACATCAGGAATTGTAAAAAACGAAAAAGTTATCATATTGTGCATAATTGGTGAAAGCTGACTATAAATTTAGGGGGTGTTCAATTTTAAATTCCACAATGGTGGTAATTCTGCTATGATTAAAATGAACTTACTTTAAATGTTTGCTTAATTTTTCCAATGAAACAAAAAGAAAAGAGATGGAGCATGTTAGACATGTCAGATTAGTCCAGACAATTGTTGACGTTTTTAATTGAGGAATAGATTAACAGCCGCTATTAATAACATATCTACAGATTAAGATAGGTCTTGTACGAGTTATGTTGCTAAAATATTTTTGTTAATTACTGAAAATAGCAGCGGTTACTTGGCAACTGATTTAAATGGCACGATATTTCATCTTAGATGGGTTATTAATATTGGCCGTAAGTCTGTAGACATGTCAGATGTAACCTACTCTGACAGCATTAAACGTGTTTTGTCTCTTTCTATTACTATCGTTGAAAGAAGACAGCGATTACTTAAAATTAGTTTAGTGGGTGGGTGCACAACAAAATTACGAATTGTTTATATACGAGTACGCTAAGTGTACACGTCCCATACAATTATGCTATTGATGGGTATTGCGAATATTTTTGGTTTTTTACATGAATACTTTTGTTTATCACTTATCTTTGCTTTTTTCTAAGGGCGTTTTGCCTAAATGCTGTAGAATCGTATAAAAATTTCCGAGTTGTATAAAAAAAATTGGCATTGTTTAAAAAAAATCGCATTATGTAAAAGGATCGGAAATTATTACTGTTCTCTAACAAAAGTGTTACATTTGTAGTTTTTTTCACAGCAAGTAGCTTCGATTTTTTAAGCTGTATTCTAAAATGTAAAGTAGTTGTAATAATTATCTGGTAGGCTAATGTACAATTATTACAGCCATTTTAAATTTGGTATTTAAATTAGGGATGAAACTATACCTCTGGGGTATCGATCCTTTACTCGATACTGGTATCGGTCGTCAAGTATCGATACTTACTCAGTATCGATCACAAAGTATCGATTCTTACTAGTATCGTATCGTTTTTGGAAAATTTTGGGTGAAAATCGTAACAAGTATTGGTATTTTTTATTGAAAAGGGCTACATTTGGATACATCTTGTTGTTTTTTATTATGGCATCGTTCTCATAAGTAGTGATAATTTACTAAAACACGGTTTGTTCCTTCCCTAACGTCTGTTGATAACATAGGACGACAAATTATGAATCGCTGTTACTTTCGCTTTGGTATTTCGACAAATCGACAAAACCATTATATAAATAGTAATAATTTCTACTCCCTATCTGAAATGCAAAGTTCCATGACATTCCATTTTAGTCACATTCCAGTATTATTAAGTACTAGCTGACCCGGCAAACTTCGTATCTCTTGACATTTTGTATGGAAAAAATTAAATATTGTTTTCCATGCAACTTTCCCGGGATTTCTCTTTATAATAACCTCTTGAGAATAACCAGCACAATAAAAAAAAACAATATTAGTCCATCCGTTCAGACATGACGTGATGACCACGAAATGGAGATTAATTTTTATATGTGTAGATTAGCAGGGTGTATGGGTGTTTATACTGTGTGTATGTTCGACCATCTTTTGAAATCCATCTCCGTGTTTGCATTATATTATTAAAGAAACATTCCAGTTTTGTCATACTTCAGTATCAATTAAATACAGTCGCTTGTATCTGCGCTAACGCAGAAGTCAAAACCCTGACTTATCACTAAAAAATATTTCGTGACAATCTAGCCGTCCTAATGAAATGTGAGATCAATTAGATGTTGATCCTCTACTCTTCCGACGTCAAACAACATCAAAATCGTTCCTTGTTATCAAAAATACTTGTTATTTTATGTTTGTGTTCGTAACTGGGTCTTCCTTGAAAGTGCATTTTACTCTTTTGTTTATAAATAAATGTTATTTCTAGATTTAACTTTATTGTAACCTTCCTTTTCGTATTACTTTAAAATATTTGTGTTTTAAAATTTATACTGTTGGCAGTTGTGATTTGTAAAAGTATTTGAGTAGTGACGTTGAGTCCGGAAGTTTTTCATGTTAGTATTAATATTAGATGTCCGTCTAAGCACAAATACTCAGAACAAATGTATATTAAACTGTGCGCGTTAAGAAAATAGTGACGTCATTTACATAGTGAACGCTTCACCCAATGAATTTAATAATGAATGAATGAAATAAGGATCTTGCAATTTAATTGGTTGTCGATGTGTCTAGCTCTTTGACGTCACTCTATTCTTAACAACTTTGGGCTTGCGAAGGTTATTTTGACAAATGTGTAATTCATATAAAGCAATCTGTTATAACCTGTGCTATAATACTATCAACATTATTTTACCGCTTCTAGCAGGTATATTGAGTTACGATTAATATTGCTATTGAAAGTGGTTCAAAAATACAGTTATTTCAAATCCAAAAAAGAAAAACTTGTGTTTTTAAAGTAGGTACGTATTTCTTACCTATTAGTAGTTTTTTCTGCTATGCACAAACTAAACTTGTGTCAAGCTTGCTATCTTATTTCAACGCAAGGAATAGAAAGAGACAAAAGACTTTTAGTGTTGACAGATTATATGAACGCGAAATTTCTAGACGTTTAATCTATATCTCGGAATATGTTGATTGACAAATTATGTCCTGACTAATATGACACGTCTAAAATGTTCTGCCTCTTTTATTTTTGTTCCATTGGACAAAGATAGCATGCACCTAAAATGATATTAAACAAAACGTCAGAATCGACACCATTACCTCCTTATTATTTTATTACCGGACGACGAACTATTATCACATTTAGTATCTATTGCTGACTTGCATTTTGTACCAAGAAAACAGTTACTTAGTATTCTTGAATCGCTTAAAATACGTTTTTTTTTTCCAAATCCCTGTGCGACAACTTCATACCTTAATTATAAAGATGTAATTCGTATAGGAGAAGACAATATCTAATGTGATATAACGGGCGTACTGTACAAGTTATTGCGGTCAAACAAAAATCTACCCTATTTAAAAAATTCGAAGTTTTTTTAGAGAACTCAAACCCTAAAAAAAGATATAAAAGCCTTACTATTCATTCCAATCCTCACACAATTACTTAGAACAAATAAATGTACTTACGTTAAAGTTCATTTGCCGTTAAGAAAATAGTAACGTCACTAATCTTTTTTTTATGATATTGGAAGGCAAACAAGCAGACCGATTTTCTGGTGGTAAGAAATACACGCCGCCCCTTGAGACACCAAAGGTGGTAATGATGCATTGCCATCCAAAGGTCGGGGTGTTAGGCTTCGATCTAGCAATTATATTTCAGTTTCCAACTTTTTGCGATTTAATTTGGTAGAGTCGTCGCTTGATGACGTCACTATTTTCTTAACGCGAACGAACTGTACGACGTGTATTATTGTTTTTCTCCAACTATATTATACGTTTATTTAGGAATGTTACTATCTTCCGCGTTGCCATCTAAATCATTTTAACTTGTTTGTCTACACCATCGTATTAGGTTAAAATGCATGTTATAATAGTTCCATTTTATTTCGTTTTAGTTAGGCGGGGCGGGAGGGATTCACCAATGACCGGTTCAACGAAGCGTAATCCATAGGTATTACTATACGTATTTTGAACAAAATAAACGAGGCGTTATTTATAGTCCCATAAAATAGTTTTACTACTAGTGACGTGCGACCGTATTTTTGATATCTTAACGATTATATTAGAGTATACGATTCGTATAAAAATCGACCATCTAAGCGAAACGACGCTAGAATAAAGGAGCCGGACATAAATGAACTTGTATATTGTACACGTATCGATTATTAAAGTGAAACTTTTATTACATCGTCTTAATTTTTTTGGTCTGTGTGTCGCATGTCGCGTGGTGGTCGGCCGCGGACAAGGTATAAAGTGAAAGGCGCTCGTCAGAGCAGCCGACGCCAATAGTTTATAGTTATAGTTCAAGTTTCACTTTTAACGTGGTTTCATAAAACCATACAATCATTTTTACCAAACCTTGAAAAATTCAATTTTAGCGTGGTTCAGTGTCGAAGGCTGAGACATATATGCTATGGTAAATACTCAAAAATAACTTGAGCAGTCGTAATTTTTCTACTCGTAACTCACATTACGTTCTCTTGTCTTCTCCTTTCACAAAGTGTACATACTCAGGAATATTGTACAAATCGTGGTATTTTTCTTAAGTACACTGTATTTTTTAACATTTTTTTTTATTTTGGAGGCTTTTAAAAGTATACGAGAATAATATAAGAATATGTACTTAGGGTGTAATGAGTTCCTCGTTGTAGAAAGTTGGTATACGATCAATAGTTGCGCTGGATAAGGCTTGCGTAAGTTTTAGCCACAGGAATAGAGGGAGTGGGACCTTATACTGAAAATATCCTTTCCTAGCAATTAAGACCTTGACTTGGTACGGTTTATGAAAATTTAAAAGAAATAAGAAGATAAATTTTTAATATTTTGTATTTTAAATATTTGTGGTCTGCGCTTAATTACAATTTTCTGAAGTTATATCAATAGTATTTGGAATGTTAGTTCTTCTAATTCTTATATCAGCAATTCTCTCAATTATTATGTTAATTTTACTGGTTTTTCTAATTATCTGCTATTACAAAAAAAAACCCTTATAATAAATACAATTAACATTATCCACTTTCTCTATACTGTGATGTCGGTTTTTCATCATACGAAGCTAATCCGCTAATCCGAATATCCGCGGGTAAACCAAAATGGGATAATCTTCCATGCCGCATACTCAATAGTTTTTATTTGAATAGGTTCAAAGCGAATGCAACATTCGCCGTAGTTAAGATTTTCTAATGCCTTCCATAATCGAATCAATGTTGTTTTGTAAGTGTTATGAAACGCTCTCTCGTTAATTTTGTTAACATCTAACAACATAAATTGTGATTAAATTTTATAGGTGACATGAACAACGAAATTTAGTAAGTGTACTTCCATAGGTGCAATAAAGAGAAGTAATATGAAATATTAGTATTTTATTTTCTTCCCCGACAATATAGAGATGTTATAATCTAAAATATCTCTGTGTGTGTTTGTTTCTGGCATCATAACTTTTGTAGGGATGGACCAATTTCGATGCGGATTTTTTGTTTGAAATCTGACGAGATCGAGGCGATTCTTAGCTAAGTTACAGGTAGGTTTAAATTTTTATTATATTTGTATTTTTTTTTAAATCTATTTTGAAGAGCTTTGTCGCTTCGCGACTATGTCGCTCTAATACGTCCTCCAACACATACCCACTGTTCACAAGCCCTAATTTTTAATCCAAGTGTAACTAGTTTGTATAGTATTCCAGCAGAATCCGATGTCGGATCCGCTAGAATACTATTACAACCACCGACCGCCCAAAAAATATTGTGTAGGTCTTTGCCTATGACTTTCCTTTGATCCTTGTTCCGAACACATTCCATTAATATATACGTCCTCTATTTTTCCACATTTGTTGCAGTTAGGAGATAGTGATTTACCCATTAAAAATCCAAAACTATTCAATGGAATGTGTCCCGAACGCAGTCTTAAGGCAGTAATAGTGTAACCTCTACTTAAGCAACAGATATTGATCCAAGGGTAATTCCTTGGTTCTGCTTGAATTGTACGATACCAGATACCTTTAAATTTTGACCTTTCATCAAAATATTCGCTCCACAGTGCTACGACAGTGTTTTTAACAATCGGTAAAATTTCCATAAAGTAGGGAGAAACAGCCATATCCACTCCGTCAGAAGCTGCAACCTTAGCTAAAAAATCCGCTTTTTCGTTGCCTATAATATCAACGTGTGATGGTATCCACTGGAAAATCACCTCTTTTTTACTAGACTGCAATTTACTTATTTGTTCTAAGATGGTATAGGCTACAGGAATATTTGTATTTGTATTGTACTAGTGCGTCAGTACCTTATGGCCAAAATCCAGTATGGTCCGTGACAACGGCAAGCACAAACTATGGAGGCAAATATTTTCAGTACTGTATCCCCGAAGAGGTAGACAGAAGAACCACAAGAGCATCGACATGTAGCCGAAAGTACATATTTTAAGACCCACAATGTGGTAGGTGACAAACCTATCGCCAACCGAGCACTTATATCCAATCCCAGGCAACTTTGCTTTTATTGAAAAATTGTAGTCAGTTTGGGATTTCCGACCCGGAAATCAAACCTGGGATTTTATGTTGTTATGCCAACTTTGGATCACTAGACCATGAAGACGATGGTGGCAGTTAAAGGCGGTGATACTTATTGGACAAGCTGCTGTGAGTAAGTACTCTACGACCATGTAATAGCTTATTTTACAAAGCGGTTATACTAGCTGTACATAATGTTGATAAGCGCTTGGTCGACGATGCTTACTTGTATGTACCCTTATGGTGTATGTGTATTAATTTCTAAAAAAATAGACCAATTCCAGTACGGCAACGCACAAGTAATAGGTTTTGCCGGAGGTGATTATTTTTTTTTAAATTTGTGATTATAAATAATAAACTCAGACCAACAGTAAAATCAACACTCAAACCAACCAAACTTATAAGAAGCGATGAAGAATGGACAGGTCAAATAATTCGAAAACCTGATTATTGTACTTTTTTTGGAAACATGATTGTACAATAGAACTGACAACCTGGTCAAGTTAACAGCATCTGATGGATTTAAGTTGTGACGGAGCTTAAGATATAGCAGCACACACAGCAGGCAAAGGTATTTGATGATACAACTTACTTGAATTTACAAAAAAAAATACCGTCAATTCTACAACGTATATTAAATTATCTACACTTAAAGTAACACTACCATTAAATTTCAGCTTCCTGAGATGGTTTAGTGTCCCAAACTCCAATTTCTGTCAACATATCTTTCTTGGCTTCAAAATATTCTTTATACCATAAAATGTGATCTTTCTTTTCTTGAGCAGTGTAAAAAGCGTTTTTGGAGAGGCCAATACACACCAACTCCATAAAATGACGTATGGGTCCTTTGGTTGGACACCAACCTTCTAAATGTGTGTCGAGGAAGATGTGTTCGGAGAAGTGAATATTTTGTTCTTCTTCTATGCCTACAATGAGTAAAAAATATAGTTAACACATATAATAGAGAAATGGGTACTGAATCACGGTAACTTAAACAACATCTAGACAGAATACAAGTTCTGCGTCACATCTCTTGAGTCCATGCATAACATAACCATCCATATCATAGACAAAGCTCAAGGTTGATTCATGACAGTTATTTGTTTAGCAACGATTATGATGTTATGAGTCCCAATATTTATTAAATATGTCGGAAGGTCATGAGCTAGTATACCTATTTTCTAATATCTGTGGTCATTAGTGTCGTCGGTGCAACGTGTAACGTTGGAAAGTCATGAACAAAGTATAGTTGTGATATTGTGGTCATTAGTACATTTGGCGCCACAGGTGCATCGGAATTCTCTAAGCTGTTTCTTAATGGTCGGTTTATCGGGAAGTCATGAATAAAGATGCTTCGTTAGCACAACAGGTGGCGCATTAGCAAGTAACTTATTTCTTATTGGTCCGTTTGTCGGAAAGTCATGGGTAAAGTTGTCTCATTAGCACAACAGGTGGCGCTTTAGCAAGTAACTCATTTCTTATTGGTCCGTTCACCGCGGCCAAGTGTATATAAACCCTAGCGCAGCCATATTGCGGCAGACATGCTTGTGCACGTCTCTCAGTGTTTGGACCACTGCCTAGTACGGACTACGGAGGTCGCCACTGGTAATAGTCTCTCCCTGTCATAGGTTGACAAAGAGACACTTCTCGGTCGCAATTGTTAATTCAATTGGGATCTTGGGGCCCAGGATGTGGGTCGTCCGGGAGGTGCATTATTTGTACGGTACTCACACAGGAGGGGCGGGGTGGAGCCCTTCAGGGGTTTGGCGTTTGCGTAAGCACGAACACCGTAACGTGTCAACGTAGTGTTGTCATAGTAGCAGGCTTACTCCAATGTTTGATGGTTTGTTTAGTAACAAATGGGTGTACGCTATAATTGTTTGTGCGTAATTGTGGTTATGTTTGTAAACAGTGTAGTGAGTAATTACGTAGCTACTCTATAGTTTATAATTATGATGAGATTTACGATGTGGTTGTACGACTAGATCAGGTGTTACGGCTTTGTTTTGATTTTTCTGAATTATTTACTAACTACCCTCAAGTTGTGAGCTCTCGGCCTACTAGTCCGGTGGTGCCCGTTAGGCCCGCGTGTGTGATATTATCTCCGACAAATATATTTTAGTACAACATCAAGGGAGTACATATGTCATACTTCCATGTTAATACTTTGATAGTTGAATTACATTAAGAAAAATAGTGACTTCTTCATGAATTCATCTATCTTAATTACTCTTTAATTGGTTGGCAGCCTCACCAGATTGATGTGGTGACCATCTTTACGCGAAAGTATATTGCGAATAATTCCTCGGTAGTCAATTTGTCCAGATATATTTTTGTATACCACCATTAATTGGTTGAGATTTAAGTTTATAAATATAACTAGCTGATATGGCAGACGTTGTTCTGCTATATTTTTAATGTGATTCCAGTAAAAAAAATTGGGGCGAGTCACCCTTATCACTTAGGGGTATGGAAAATAGATGTTGACCAATTCTCAGACCTACTTAATATGCTCACAAAATTTCATAAGCCATTTCAGAGGAGTGTGGTAACTAACATTGTGACACGGAAATTTTAAATATAAGATTTACCTTGTTCATTATCAATAGGGAACTTCCATACTTTGCCCTGTTCAGTCCATAGAATCATTTTCTCAAAATAATTTTTCGGAGGTTGTGATGTAGCAAGTGTTATCTCCCTTTGACTTAAATTTTCCCAAACATCAAGTTGGGTGCCATAGTTTGGTACTCCAGGCTTAAATATGCCGAGAGGCTCACCACTAAATATATTGACAACTGTCGCCTGTGGCATGCTGAAATGGTAAAAATAAATAAATCACTATTCATTTTTGTTTTTTTTTCAATAATATAGGATGGTAAAGCAGACAAATATTTTAACTGTAAGTAATACATGTTACATAATGCAATGTCAACCTAATACTCTCCTGTCACTAAAATTACCTAATATGGATTACTATACCCTACTATCTGAAGGATTAGTAATGGTGACAGGAATATGTAAAGTGATTGTACTGATCCTAACTAGTATGAACTCTATCATCTAGTTACAATTACAATTTTTACAATTTTATTGTAAAAATTGTGATTGTAACTAAAAGTACCGGTTACTCCGTATACCGGTATCGTCCCAATACCGGTATAAAAACCGATATCTAATTAAGGTACCCGTTAAGTACAAGTGCGACGTTGTCAATTTTCATTTTCATCTATCAGTGCACGAGGTGCGGAGGGCCAACCCGCGCCGAGCCGAGTTGAATGTTAATATTCGAAGTTTTATTTTGTGTATTGACATTTTTAACCGACTTTGGATAAAAGTTGATTTTGTTTTGATTTATTTTCAGTCAATCTTAAATGTTTGGATTGACATGTTACCTGACATGACAGCGCAGTACTTTTTAAATAACATCTTCAAAAAAAAGAGGTTAAATGTTCGACTTTCATAATTTGTATACAGAAAAATTTATTAATCGATCCGTTATTTCTTAAATTTTTTTTATGTGAAAGAACTTACTTATGAGGTGATGTCATAGCGACCATCTGGTAATCCGTGTGGATCTAATGATGGAATCGCAGCAAAATCGGGGAAGATAGGCACTCATGTTTTGTGTACTTAGACGACATATTCAGGCAATTATTAAAATGAAATGTTTTTTTGTTTTATTGTTTAGTTTTACCGCGCTTAAATTGTTCAATCGACATAAAAACAAAAAAAGTAAATGCTGTGCTGCAGCTCACCTGAATTGGTAATACGAAACGACAGCGAAGAGTAGGGTAGTGGTATAACACAAATATGAAGGCGGTTTTCTTTTACAATCAGGAGAACCGGCAGAATATTCTATATATATTAAATAAAATAAAAAGTGTCTCGTAAATTACAAAATCAATTATGATGATTATAATAATAAATCAAAGACCTCTGGCCACATCTGTCTGTCTGCTCGCGACAAACTCAATAATTACTGAATGGATTTTCATAAGGTTTATGTTATGTTCTACGAGCAAAGCTAGGCCGACTCACTAGTAAACTCATAGCAAAAGTATTAATAAATAATTAGACTCCTACTAACATTATAAATATGAAAGTTTGTATATTTGTTTGTTTGTTACTCCTTCACGTAAAAACTGCTGAACCAAGTTTCATGAAATTTGGCACACACATAGAGAGTAACTTGGTTTAACACATAGAATAGTTTTTATTCCGAAAAAATGTTCCTGTGGGACCATTAACAACGAGGGCAATGCCGCGGGCAACAGCTAGTACGATGTAAGGATGCTTTGATATAATAAACAATTGTTAACGCAACACTGCTAATAAACACAGTAAGTGTTAAAAAATGACTTCATCTAAATATACAAAAAAATTGTCATTTTTTTAGACTCTGGGATTCCATCTTCAGATCCCGACTTAGTGATAATCAGACCACTTCTTTCAGATACAAAACAATTTTCAATAAGTTTATAAATGACAGAGACCTCGTCTAACTTTAATAAAAAAAATACAGGCGTCGAACACATTTTATCTATTATAAACACTGTTTAAGATGTCAGTTAAAAACTACTTATAAGTATGGGGTTATTGTCGTGCGGATGATGATGAAGGCATTGCTCAGTTATGAATAAATATTCTAACCTATTGCCTCAAACAAATAAAAAATGCATTTTTAATAGTCTAAACCTATCGATACATAATTTTTACCAAAAATGAATGTTCCATTCCCAGTAGTAGACTTAAGTTCTATTCAAGACGTATAAAATAGGCCCAAATACAATAGGATAATGTTGGGAATTTGAAGAGTTCCTATAACCACGTTGCAGTTCCATTAGTTCAGCTCCATATCGTAATAATTTTCCATAGTTATTCGATTTACAGATGCATGCTAAATTTTAGATCAATTGGAAAAACTATAACTTGCAAGATTGTATTACAAACGTCGCATCTCTATTGCTTTGCTAAAGCTTTTGTCTTATTCTAACACGTGACGTATTTTTAAATATTACCAATATGTCTAGTACCGGTAATATTTAAAAATAACGGTATAAAACCCTTAACCAATAATCCTAGGATACTGATAACGCACCAAATATCGCACCAAGGTTTTTGACAGTACCCGTTCTTAAAAATACCAGTATTTGAAATACTGGTATTTTTGGCCTTGGCCATGTTTCATAGTTTTTGTTTGTCAGACTCAGTATCTTGTGTATTGTTAAGCATACATACTGTAATGGCTTTAAAGTGGTGAGCCTAATAAGTGTATACATTCTTATCAATACAATTACCTCTTTTGTCTAATTTCCCGTTCTACTTGTGGCCTTTGTTTGCGTTCACTATACCTTGTCTGCATTTGTTGCTTGGATTTGTCCACTAACCTCTTCACCTGCTGTCCCCTTGTTTGAGGCTTAACCAAATCTTCGCTATCTTTTGATCTATCTACCTTCATACCAACAATTAAATCACTGAAAAAAACATTTTTAGTATTACAAAGACATTTTGAAATACACTTAAGACATTTCATAAATCTTATTATAAAATTGAATTTGCTTTAATTCCAAGAACATCGGGCTTACATTACCTTAAACTAGTTGATGTTTGGTTTATTTTTCCCAGGACTTTAGAAAGAAGCTCAGCTTCTGTTTTGCTCACATCTTCACCTATAGCTTTAGCTACTTCACTGGCTGCTTTAGTAATGCTCTCCTCTAAAAAATAAGAAGTGTTATAACAAGATAAATTTTGTGTTGCAAGAATATATAATTTTATAATAGATCATTATGCCATGAAGTTTTCGTAATAGTAAGAATTACATACTTCTATTAAACACCAAACTCTAACCCTGAGTTAGAATTTTTACAAAAGTTGGGCTGCTAGACTATTTCTCTTTAAGTAATCATAGCTGCTTACCTATTTTCTCAGTTTTAACTTCGATTTCGTCTTGTTTAGGTCTTCTTGGTCTATCCGGCGCAGTTGTAAACTTTTCTCTATATTCACTTTCAGATAATATTGGCTTAGCCATCATACTTTTTAGAAGACTTTGAATTTTTTCAGTATTATTTTTAAATGCCTTGTCATCTTTTTCGTCTTTTGCTGCTTTTTCCGTAACATTATTATCGTTTACTGGGGGTTTCTCAGACATATACCGCACAAAATATGTAGCATTTGGTTTTATTCTTAACCTAAAAGCATTTGTGAGAAATTGAAAATTTTATTAATTAAAACTTACTCATTCAGTATTTTATAAGTCAAGCTAACCTTCTTATCATTATTTTTGGATCAATGCTTTTTATATACAGAAATAACAAAATTAATACTATGTAATAAAGTATTATTACAAAAATAAAAACATGTATTTTTAGGTTTACAGAGTTAAGTGTTGTCAGATTAGAATTTAGATATCGTAACTCGTAAGCAGTGTTCTGTGTTACCAACTTTATTTTCAAGAGAATCGTACAATAAACTAAAAAAACGTAAAACGTATTTCACCAAGAATTCTAACAAAAAAATAGTACAAGTAAAATTTTAATAAAACACAAGGAAATTAATTAAATAAGAAATGCAATTGTATCTTTAATCATCATAAATTAAATTAGATAAAAGCTAGGCCGTTTTTTTTCATCTTGCTTTTTTACTCTTGAAGCTACACTTCGTAATTAATTCCACATGAACAAAAAACCCAGTAGGAAGTAGATACGTATTTACAATAAAACTCGGAAATGCAAAAACAGAACACAAGTCAAATTTACATAAAATCTTAAATTAAGTTCGAACCAACACTAAAATTCGACGATATTGATTTCTATTAATGATGTAATGACTTAAATTAGGTACCATGAAAAAAGATGGTTAAAATACTCAGGGAATCCTCGTATCGTCGATAGCATTGGCGTAGGTATATCTTAAAGGTAGAAACAAACTAATCCCACGTATACTACGTGCATTACGACGAGGGAGATTAGGTGTGCACACCGGTCCCGCTCGTATGTAGTGTACAATTATTAATTATTGATATCAGACGTTGTTGTGACCACAAACTAATTAGAGGTTGTGACTTCATTGTACAATGATTTCTCCGTTCAACGGCTCGCAACAAATATATGGCCTTGGCCTTAACCGATACGGTCTAATTTAGGCCCCGTCTGCCGCGTTCCATTCTTAATTCAAGTTTGTCCAAGTAAACTTCGTGTATCCAAACAAAATTTTTTTAGTCTGTAGCGGAATAAACAACCCGTCGTATTAAAAAGTTTGATAAGTGTGTCAACATCGTAGAAATTTTGAAGAATTTAGAGTTGAATTATCACGGCGCATGTTTAGAGTATGTGGTCGGTTAATCTTGAATCTCGATATTATGCGAATTGGAAATTGAAATCTTTATGTTATATATGTATCATTTCAGGTACTTTAGTACGCAGTACTAGCGTGTTGGTCCGGGCTCCTTTGCAGAATAGATCATCTGCCTTCCTGCCAGGCAGCTCGTAAAAGGCGAGCATAGGCTTACCGTCACTAACACCGTGACATCTTACTAGGTGGTAGAGTTTCGCAGAAACTCGCTCGGAGTGTTACCACTGCCTTACCTATTCCTGCCACCATAACGTCAATGCTCGCCGTTGACATGTTCCGGTTGGAGGGTAAGGTAGCCGGTAAACTTACTTTTGCTCGAGGCCTAACATCCCGGCGTCAGGTTGGCAACACACCATTACCACCTTTGGTGTCTCTAGGCGGCGTGAATTTCTTACCATCAGGAAATCCCTTAGCTTGTTTGCCTTCCAATATTATAAAACAAAAAATAGTTAGTTACTAATAAATTCAACGCATAAGATAAAATAATTTAGTGTTTACTTAATTTACCAGTATAGTGTTCAAGAGTACCTATCTAAAATGACAATACTCGATTCCAATTTCCAATGTTGCATAAATCGAGGTTCAAGGGTAACCCTACTGGTCTTTTTGAAAATCGTAGGTAATTTACATTGTGTCTTCAACTTGATCTATCGAGTTTCTCAACACTTCATAGGCGCAGAATTTGTAAAGCTGCCAGTAGCCAGTTACAGGTATTAATATCTATATTATCTAGTCTGCTTTATGGATACCGTCCACCGTCTTACCTATTTCTGCGGCCATAATGACAGTATCATGTATCGGTCGGCTAGCCCGTAGACTTACACAACTGGCCTCTTTGCCCGTAGGACAGCGTTACACCTACAACATCTACTGTGGTCGGTGACGACTGACTCGGTACATTTTACAGTACCTACTATTTTGTAGTGTCCGCCACCTAAAAAATGTTAACTAGTTGTTTAAAAACATTTGTCAAGTATTTCAGGCCACAAGGTTTGGAATATGGAACGGTATAGAATCTAAGACTAGTTGATAAAATACTTACCTACACTCCACAGAAGCAATAGCACATTACTTACAGTAGGTAGTAAGTACTATTTTTAAATTATGCGCTTCGACTATATTCGTCAAGATTCGGAAATCCGAATGTATTTTAAAAATATCTATTTAGAGTTGTTTTTACACATAGTTAATGATTTCGCTTAAACTTAGATTAGGTCAGCCAACTTAAAGATAAAAGCATAAAGTGTAAAAAGTGTACAGCCGAAGCACATAATTTAAATAGTAGTACATAGGTACTATAATTTTTTTCACAACCGAAATTCAATAAATACGTTTGTACGTAAGTAGTATAAAAATGACATATTATGAAAGAAATGTCATGGTATTGGTTAATAACAGCAAGACAAATACGCTCCTGGCATTTTTAAAAATATTGAAGGAAAAAATAACACTGTGAATGCTTAAAGGCTCATCGATGCATGTTTATGTGTGCCGAGTTTGTAGGTAGTTTCCATACTGTTTCATATCTGTACAATATCTGAGGCCAAGCAAGAAAACATGGTATGTCCTACATGGGACTGGGATCAACATATACTAGAGCTGGCCGCAGCGTGTGGGATCGGGGCGTTTTCTCTATAAACTGTCTTCACATCCCATGTTGAACCTAATCCCATGTAGGACACACCATGTTTTGTTGCTTGGCCGTTCGTAAAAAGCAGGCTTAGGTTAAAAAAAGAAAGTATCCTCATGCCCATTTCCCCGAAGGAGTAGGCGGAGGCACATCCAGGGCACCAACGATTAACCGAAGATACTAAGTCCCACAATGTGATAGGTGGCAAGCGTATCGCCAACCGGGCACACATCCATTCCCAGGCAACATTTTTTTTGATTAGAAAATTGGAAAAATCACATTTTCTTTTTTGTTACCCGACCCGGGACTTCATGAGGTCAAGTCAAACACCTGGACCGCTAGACCACAGATGCGATGAGCTTAAGTTAAAATAGGTGACAAGCTTAGGTTAAATAGGCGATTACCAACTAGCAAACTGGTATTGGTATTCGCAGTATAACTGTTAATGTCGCCATGATAGTATTTGGCAATTTGTGTTCCGATCCGGAGGATAAGGTAACCGATAGAATTGCATAACGGCAAAGCTATAACATCTGTGGTATATATAGGAGACGCCTTCGCTTGTCTCTTACCGTCAGGAGATTGTTTGCAGGCTTAACCCAAACAAAAACAATCACATTATTTCCATCATAAACTGGAATAGGAGACAGGATACATTTTATTTCGCAAAAAGAAACAAGGTTTAAGTATTAAGGCACTTTTTATTAACGGACGGGATGTCTAATACATTTTGTACTAGACATAATTATAAATTCTTACACATAAAGTGAAACTAAAATACACTTACCACCATTTTTTGCAGTTAAAGTATACATATGCACCTAAAGACACTTTTTAACAATTTTAAACACTTAAAAGTGATTTTTTTCACTCTTTCGTACTAAGACAAAAATTATTTGTTTAACAATTATGAACATGACTTATTTTTATTGGAAAAAAAAATAATTAAAAAAGTGTGAGTATCACCACTGTATCCAATTAGTTAGAGTATTAGTTTGAGAGTCAGCTCTAGGTCAGTTTCTACATTTTGATTTAAAAGTTATAAAAAAACTAAGGAATGAAGTATTTCTAAGGAGTTATTTCATCTAGACATTTTCATTAAATACTCGCTATTCTTTTATAGTAACTTTTATGTGAATGTTTTTTGATAGCCACAGATAATCAGATTTTACTTCAACTATTGCGATTAAAAGGTATTACAAGGAATATACCATCTTTGCCACAACAGATTTCGTTCAAGTGGAAAGCGTATGTGCATAATATCTAGGCACGTATCACATAAAAATATAAAAAAAGGCTTAGGAAATTTTCAAAAAGTAACTTAAAATTATTGTGTGAAACACAAATGGTACACATTTATAAAATAATTACGATGAAAATCTACTACGGTATTTGGAGCACTTTGTACAGCCTTTTTGTTTATCACTTAAGTTAGCTCTTAAATATTTTTTTAATCAAAATTACAGTACATATACAAAACTTAAACTAAGCTCAAGTACATACAAAATAACATAATCAGCACCGTATCAAATCCCACTTAGTCTTATATTAAAATTATAATAACTACGAAGGCCATAACATGACTACAATAAACATACATTTTTACATTTACTTAATAATTAAGAATGTCCCACCACTATTCACTATTTGACAAGTAGATATATAACATAACTTGACAATTTGGCAGTTTTTTTGTTATTTTAAAAATATTGGGTATATCCCATATCTTTGGGAGTGGATTAACAAAGTCAAACAACATATTGGCGGTAATTTTCCTGCGCACTCACTAAACTAAATTTAAGTTATCGCTATCTTCTTGCAACGATAGTAATAGAAAGAGACAAAACACTTTTAGTCAGATTTGTCATTTATTATTGTCATTAAAAACAACACAATTTGTCATGTCCATACTAATATGACATGTCAAAAATGTTCTATCTCTTTTGTTTTTGTTGCATTTGAAAAAGATAGCATAGCATGCATCTAAAATAAGTTTAGTTAGTGAATAGCAGAATCACCACCATTGTCTAGAATAAACTTATAACAGCTTGTATTATACAAATATCCACATACTACGTAACTTTAAATTGAGTATAATTAGCTCTGTGAATGGCTTCTACAATATTTAAATTAACTGTACTATCCCTGCAACATAAGCAGCTTAATAATAAAAAAAATCAAGTAATATACAAAATGCTGAATTGAGCACAGAATTTAAAGTACAAAATATGTCAACGTTTAAACATTACTTATATTTACCAAAACATATAGTTTATAATAACTAAATTGAGAAATATTCAAAATTTTGGCAAAATCACTTGTAATTTTGACCATTTAGAGATCACTTATTTAAAATTATAACTTGGAAGCACGTATTTTATAATGTAAGCACCATACTAAACAAACCTACTCAATGTAGTCCAAGAGAATGTGACACTTTTAAATAATTATTTGTTTACAATTAATAGAAAAAAAGTTATGTCAACCTATAAAAAAATTCTATTTCTATATGACATTATATACTTGCTATCCTTGAAAGTCGGTAAAACTTTATTCGTAAGTTTTACTTTTTTATACTCAAAAAAATATCCCCATAAGTACAAATACATTTAAACTATTTTACTTATTATACTTAATTGTGTCATAAACATTCGTATTTATTTAAAGGTAAACATCAATGGCTAACTCACATTGGTTAAACAAAATAAAAATTTCAAAAAGAAATAATAACGTCAGTTGCAATATAAAATAGTAGCTTCAAAATCTCAAGACAACTATTGTAATTAATGTTATAGTTTTTTTTATTTACTAAAGAGTATTATCACGAGTAACCAGTGCGTTTCAAGATCATTAATGAATAAACCAAAATGAAGTGAAAGTTTAAAAAATATAGAGAATGTTAAATACTTGTTATGGTAAACCAAATTGAGTCAGTAGTCACTTAAATTATTATTTACATTTAACATTGACGTTTCAATTAATTGCCTCTTGGACTAATTTGTGTGAATGTGTGATGTTTTTGTAATTATTATCCGTTATTTAAATATGGCACACTTCAGTTACTTAAACAAAGCATCATTTAAAGCAAATGTTCACCACGATGCAATTCACTTTAAATTGACATTAAAATCATGGCAGTAAGGTTTATTTTTCAGTCGAGTCTCACACACAATAAAAACATGTTAACATTAAAGAATCGTTTTGTAAAACAAAAAATTTACACAACGTTTCTTATTTGGACTAAAAATTTCCGATTTTTATTGGTCCTCCAACATATACCAACAACAAATGTAAAGTCTGGTCTTGTAAAAAAGGGAAATACATAGATTTTTGTCAGAAATGAGTGTAGCAAATTTTCATACTAAATTTGTTACACTGATTTGTAACAAAGATCTATATCAATACTAAATTAAAGGAAAAGTTACAAAAATAATATTATCTTGTCTCTTTCTGTCATATGTATAAGAGACGTGGATTTCATGGATAAAAGACCGGCATATTTAAGGCGTTATATCTCAATAATAAACGGCCAAACATTCAGAAACATTTAGTTCAATTGCGCCAGTAGAAATGTGAGACAACTTCCGCAATACATTAAAACTATCACAGCCATTTAGGAACTAAGTTTAACAAAGCCAAAGTACGAATATCCGGGTCGTAACCAAATTGTCCTGTTTTGTTCCCGTATAGCAAGGTTAAAGGTGTCGCCCTTGTACAATCGGGCTACAGTACTCACTGAGCAGGACATCTGCGATTTATCCAAAGGTCGGGAGCTGGCGTCATCACCGGTGCAGCACGTTGAGAGTAGTCGTGGTTCTCGGGACTGTTGTCTCGCCCAAACGTAGTAGCAATTTGGAGCGTGAGTAAGGTATATGACCTGCAACAATACATAAAAGGTTATAATTAAGATAACATTGCAACTCAAAATGTTTGTGATTTTTGTATCATTTAATGATTACCGTAGTTATTTTTCAAATACATTATATTGTATGCGCCATGAGGATTTTTTTTATGATATTGGAATGAACAAGCAGACGGATTTCCTGATGGTAAGAAATTGTCGCCGCCTAGAGACACCAAAGGGGGTAATGGTGTGTTGCCAACTTGATGCCGGTATGTTAGGCTTCGAGAAAAAGTAAGTTTACTGGCTACCTTATCCGAACCGGAATACGTCAATGGCAAGGACTGACGTTATGTCGATAAGAATAGGTAAGGCGGTGGTACCAATCAAGACGAGTCACTGCGAAACTCTACCACCTAGTCAGATGTCACGGTTTTAGTGATGGTAAGCCTATGCTCGCCTTTTATGAGCTGCCTGGCAGATAGGCAGATGGTCTATTCTGCAAAGGAGCCCGGACCAACACGGGGAAAAAGAATAGACCATTTGTCTTCCTAGGTAGCTCGTGAAAGGGAGGAAATGTTAAATAGGTCATTACTAACAAGACCACTGGTGGCAGAGTGCCTTGATGCATTTTTTCCGGGGGTAGGAATCCTACCTATTCTTGCCGCAATAAATACTCTTATGTTCCAGTCCGGCGGGTAGGGTAGCCGATAGATTAAGCATAATTGGCTTAACAGCTCGGCCACAAGACAGAAACGCACTTACAACATCTTTGGTGTCTATAGGCTACGGTTGTCTTTTACCACAAGGAGAGCTGTGAGCTTGTTCGCTATTTGTCATATACAAAATTAATAGTTGGTATCAATGTTCAATACTGAAGTAAAATTAAGTTGATCCCATAAACACTATCTACAGTATGTTTTCTTCATTTGACTGAATATGTTATACATATTATATGTACGTACGTGTTATATCCATATTCAATTATTTGGAAACATAATTAAACCAGATAGTTATTGCTGTAGCGGGTTAGATAGTGAATCTACACCGATATTAATACGTGATGCCAAAACTTTGGACCCCTTTTCACAAAAATTGCGCGGACGCAGGAGTATAAAATTTGGCACACTTATAGTTTATGTGTAGGAGAAGTGCAGGACGCTAATATTTTTCAATAATAATGCTTATAAAGTACGGTAAATCAATAAATATGACATTACCCACACTGCCATGCATTTGACACACACAAACAAATATATTGATGATAAACGTAAAAGATCACAGATGGTGCACTAAAAAGTTTGGAAACAAAGTAGTCGGTCTTGAGAAATGAAGATGGCGTTCTTATCAACGAGATATTAAAATTTATTAAGGTCGAATTTCGACCAATGGGCGACCACTAGTATAAGTAAATGAATATTCCCTGAAAAAATTACACAAATTAATCTAACCCCAAAGTAAGCTTAAGCTTGTGTTATGGGTAACGACAATAATACATAGAAGTACTTAAATAGATACTAAAATACATTTTTTAAACACTCAGATATTTTATATTAGAGTAATCCCATTTTAGGTGAGAAAGGAATGCGTAGCAAGTTCACACCGGAAGCATGTTTAAGCATTAGAAACCACCATCAATAATTTATCATATGACAAAACAGTGATACAATTTGATAGACGAAACACAAGCTACTGCTGTGTCATGTTTCTAAAAAGTTACTATCAAAATCGTCACACGTTATGTAACGGAATTCCCTGCATGGTTTATTATTGTTTATAAGTATAATCTAAATAATAACACCTTCAAAGAATGCACAGGTCACATGTACCAACCTACATTTTTTTAAGAGTATGAGGTTATTGCTTCAGGTAAGAGTCAATGAATGCACAGGTCACATGTACCAACCTACATTTTTTTAAGAATATGAGGTTGCTTCAGGTAAGAGGCGAACGTTGATTTGTTTGTAACTTACACTCTGTCCTAGGTTAAATTTAGTCGCCATAATTATAGTGCTCACTGCTCACCACTATCGTGTTCCGGTTTCGATAGGATAGAGTAGAAGGTAAACTTACGAAAGAGACAAAATACAGCCTCAGGGGGGGCAGCATATCTTTACTTACTTCAGGCCTCTCTACGTAACATGTATCTTTAAAATCAGACAACGCATCTGTATTTTGTTACATCTTCACCCCAAGTCCCTTACGAGTTAGAAAGAGAGCATTGAGTGCCAAATCTCACGATTCGTGCAAACCTTTTTGGTTTCCTCCACATTCATTGCCCTATTCATACAAATACGCCGGTAAAGTACGCTTGACACCACCCTCGGACAGTATCCGAGTGTAGAATGTCAATCTAGGTTTTTATTTTGTTTACTTTTATAATGTAACTAAGCGTCATTAAACAAAATATACCCTTTGATAAAAAGCACTAACTGAATCTAACCCCCCAAGATAAGCAATATTTTTTTGCTACTTAATCAGCTAAATTGGTTCAACTGCCTTGTATGATAATTAAATAATACTTCAATAAAAATACTTATACCATTCCACACAAATTTAGTAAGATATTCGCTTATCATTAGTACAACATATGTACATATTTATTATAATTTGATATTATAGTGTAGTAACTACAATATTACATTGTTAGCTATATTAGCCTTAATTGACTATGGTTAAGCAATAAATGAAACTGGTAGGGTAATATCATAGGCTAGTTTATGTGAAACAACTATTACACATTCGAATCCTGATGGTAAGGGACAACGTGGCCATGGTTACTATAGACGATATAGGTGGGTTGCCCTGTGCCCTGGGTGTTAGACCTATAAAATGCAGGTCTACCGGTTTCGGTCCATAAAAAGACACTGTCATTATGGCGGCATGAACGGGTAAGCCGATTGATCACTAGAATAGGTCTGCCTAATGCCAGGCAGCTCGTAGGCCAGCACCGGATAAAATATAGGATATTACCAACACGACCACTGGTAGTAGACTGCCGTGAAGCAATTTGTCCGGGCAGGGATCCACCACCTTACATATTCCTGCCGCCATAAAGACCTGTCATATTCCGGCTCGGAGGGTCGGGTAGCCGGTAAACATGTACATAGGCACATCCCGGCCACAGGACGCGACGCACTTGTAACATAAATAGTGTTTATAGGACACGAGGATCGCTTACCACCATGAGACCAAGGTTCTTGTTTTATGAGCTCTCGCATAAACAAAAGCTACACAACATGCTACTAATAGTGCTCTTGTAACCTATTTGTAAAGACCCAATAGAATCGTTAGAAATAGAGCTGTGCTGACCGAGGCGACGTAACTTAAGCGATTCTATTGGTCGCCTCGCACATCTCTGCACAGATTCTTCCGTAAAAGCTGCGTTTCCTCCAGCTCTATCAAGTGCCAACGATAAAAAGTTATCATAGATATTAGATAATCAGCTAACCTACCTGAGCATAAATTAAAAACAGTCCATTTTCTTTTATCGTCACATAGTTTGAGTTGAGTTCTATTTTGGTGTCGCTGTCCTTTGTTGACACTTCCTGGTCCCGCACCCATGGACCGATGATGGCTGAAACAGAAAACCTTTAATTAGACCCTTTTTTAAATTTTTGCTCGTGAGCAAGTAAAAACCTCTCTAGCGTATTTTTTTTGTGTTTAACAACATAACTTCACGCCTGTACCACAATCAGGCACCCATGATTACCCTAGATACAATTAGTAGCAATTGGTCGCCCATTGGTCAAAATTCGACCGTAACATATTTTAATACCTTTTTGACGATTTATTACAATATACAGGGTTACTGGTGATTAATGCATAACCTTTCTAGGGCGGCTTTAGTACATCAAAAGCAAGAACTTTTGCTCTACAAAAAAAATTCGGTTCTCCGTACGTTTTGTCTGAAGATATTCATCATTCTTTTTTCGCGATTTTCTAGAAGTTGTAAAACAAAAATTGTTGTTTTTAATTTACTAATGCCGCCTTACAAAGGTTATGCGTAAGTTACCAGTAACCCTGTATATTTGTGAACATATAGTTTAGTATTCGGAATATTTCATACATTACACATACCAATAAGGTTACCTCAGATGTATCTCTTTACAAGAACAATCCATGGAGTGAGTGTTATTCCACGATGGTATTACAACTATTGATATTTTATGCAAGCCATGACTTAGGAGGAAACGTTTTATTATAATTAATAAACATGTGGTAATCAACATTTAAAGCTTAGTACATACAACTTAAATAGCTTGGTTTTCTTGTAATTTTTCTGTACCGGTGTACAATAAAGAGTTATTGTATTCTACTTTTTAAAGTTAACCATTGTTTTTTTGTTATATATAATATAAGTTCCTAACATGTGATTACAAATTTAATGTAAAAAAACGATATTTTCAGTGGCGTTTTATTAGTATCTCTATCGTAATAAACATCTTTCGCTCAGCGTACAGCTGCTCTATTTACAAAAATTCGCCAAAACTCATTTTCATTACTGCCTTTGCTAAACTCGTTTTGTAATATTATAGCTAAGCATTTAAATCTAACATTTCAAATTTCAAAATGAGTTTCCTTGTTTGTTCCAAATTCACGCCTGAACACCTGAACAAATAGTGATGTAATTGATTAGGTTAATAAATTGTCTCAAATATGTTGCTATGTAGTTTAATAAGTGTGGGCGCAACCGGGAACAACAGATCCAGAATATTATATTTTTTAAATTTGTTAATCTATACTAATACAATAAAGCTAAAGCCCGGTGAAGTTGTAAAAACCGCGAGGTTGGCAACACATTAGTCATTCCAAAAAAAATATAAAGAGATTGTTGTTTGCTTGAAGCGCTAATTTCAGGAACTATTGGTTCGAGTTGAAAAAAAAGTGTTATGTAACCCATTTATCAAAGAAGGCTAAATATTATCACGCTAAGACCAATAGGAGTGGAGCCCCAACGAAATAATTGTTACATGCGGGCGAAGTCGCGAAGCTAGTATTAAGTCAAAACATTAGTTGACTTAGTTACGTAGTTTTTCGTCTTATGACGCATACTAAGTATGTCGGAAGGAAGATCATGAGCGTCCCTGAAAATTTTTGAGAAATATCTTTTTTACCGCAAAATTTTTGGCTACGACCAAATTTCATGACCCTAATACTTGTACTAATAAACGTGGACTAGATTAGGAGTAAAATTTAGTTTATATTATATTCCGTAATACATTGTAATAAAGACTATAAGACCAGGCTGAACTTTGGAGCGCCGTGTTAATAATAAGACAATAAAGGTTTACCCTGTCTGGTCAACCCCTAGCTACGATACTGAATTAATAATATATAATGACACGTTTATATATTTGCCGAGAACAGACGAATCTACGAGAGCAAGATGATGTTAGCGTATTGTTCCGTTGTATTCAGAATATACGAATGCATTTTTTAACACACATCATTCAGCGAATTATTTGCCGAGTATCTGCACGTACCATAAATGTTTACGGAGTTCTTGTGCAGTTTAAAATGATTCCGGAAATCATACAAAGCACATTATTGAATAGGTATCATACATATTGAATGACTCGTACATCAGTGGTATTTAGTAACTAGTTTTATTTTATTTATCAATCAATAATACACTCGAGTCACGTACATCGTTTTCATTAATAAAATTATGTTATTTACATGATTTTAACACTGGTTTTATCAAACTACATATTAATATCTTCTTCTTCTTTTATAAATATGACTTTCGATTGTTTTTCACGACTACTTTACCAATGTCAAGTTGTTTAATTAGTTATTAATTCTTATACAGTCATAAGTCACTATGTATAGTCATGTCAGGTCAGGGTCTTGAATACAGCGGTGGCTTCATTACTCAAGCTCATCTAGGTGATTTGACGGCAGCGAGGAAATAGACGATACACTAATTTACAAACATTACAATACATTTTATTCATGATTATTTCATTTGTGGACTTTCACTGAACAAAATTAATCTAATTCCTATCTAAATTAACCAATTTCACTCAATATATTCATTTCTCTCAATATAAACACGAAATTCAATAATAATGAAAAAAAAATACGACCACCTTTATTCAGGACTTATTAATATCAATTATCACTAGAAACTGTATAACAACTGTTTTTTTTAATTTATACTACGCCACTTTTCGTATGGCAAAGTTTATTCGACTCTACCTTTTGTGACATTTGCCGTCCCCTCCAAAGCCCGGCGAAGTTGCGAAAACCGCGAGGTTAGCAACATGTTAGCCATCTCGGGCTTTTTTAAATGGCTCCCTCACCTGATTTTTTTCAAAACGTACGTTGGATTTGTTCTAATAACACTAAATTTAAAAACTCAGCAAAAGCAATTGTAGCAAACCAAAATGTAATGTAACTAAGAACCATCTCGATCATGTCAGCTTTTAAACAAAAAAAATGCATTTAAATCGATCTATCCGATTCAAAAGCTATAATGCCAGCGACTGATACAAACACACACACTTATAATCGTTTCCCGTCGGGGTTAAAAACAATTCGTTTAATTTTTCGAGACTAATGTTTTAGATAGCTAAAATCTAAATTGTACAGCGTTCGCAGAATCTTGTTACATATCAAGCATAGTGTGAACATATTTTAGTAAAGAAAATAGTAGTATTTTCTTGCAATTTAATCTGTTTTTTTTTGCGAAAAAATCTTATACGATTTTTGCCGAAATCTCTCACCAAATTCAAATTAGATACGATTTGCAGCGACCCCTATCCATCAGCAAAGCTGTATTCAGCTTCTAATGCTACCAAAATTCAGACAGTTAAGAATAACGTTCATACATTTATAGAAAGCACACAAACATCTCCCCGAAGAATGTCTGATAGTAAACATGGTGATTTATCCTTTACTTGGAAGTCCGTGCGGATATTTCAGTGCTTTGCATGAAATATAAATAAATTTGTATTTATAAGGATTTACTCAATTTTAGAAGACATGGGCATCCAATTTGGTGGTATTGAAAGGGGGTCCTGAAGACATTAGCACTTCTTGGACAGAAACTCAAATTAACGCATCGATTCTTGTTAACTGAACAGGAAATTACCCAAAAAGTATCTTCACGCCCATATCCCCGAAGGGGTAGGCAGAGGTACAACCAAGGCACCCACGACTAGGCGAAGACACTAAGTCCTACAATGTGATAGGTGGCAAGCCTATCGCCAACCGGGCACATTTACAATCCCGACCAACATTTTTTTATTAGAAAATTGGAAAAATCCAATTTTTATTTTTGTTGGCCGACCCGGGATTCGAACCCGGGACCTCATGCAGTCAAGTCCAACACCCGGACCGCTAGACCACAGAAGCGAAATTACCCAATGCAATCAAATTATATGATGTTATATATATTGTATAATTTTATATCAAATAATATAATAAATTGTTTTATGACATCAATCCAGATCTAGAAATACTATTTGTACATCACGTACATCTGTTGTTTTTACACAATTGCCTGTTCCCTTTTAGAATCGAACTTGATTTTCGCGGTTAGGCGGTGGTTGCGTTAACTACCCCACAAGGTGGTGTTAGGATACATCGGTCCAGACTGTGTTAAACTTATAACCACCGGCTAATTTGAGTAATATCCCGAAAATGAAGGCTGAAGCGCTTTTTAAGGCCCTGCTGTGCATTTGGTAAAATATTTGAGTAAATAAGGAGACTATCAAGTAATGTTATCTCGGAGGAGTATTGTAGGACAACTATGAGGAGACACGACTCATGAATATTTAAAGACTGTTATTGTATAGGCTACCGTTGTCCTAACGTCAGGTACCAGCGTAAAGCACAAGCCTTGTCTTCCTCTTGCCATAAAAATGACATCTTTACTTAAAGTGGGTACTAAATAAGGGGTTGAGTACATTGCTTTCTATTAAAGCAGTAAATAAAAGCTGCCAAGTGCGAGTCGGACTCGCCCATGAAAGGTTCCGCAGCAACAAAATATATGTGGTTGCGTTTTACATCTCTTCTCTTAGTTTTAAGTATGGGGATCCCACAAGATTTACCGTTATTTTTCTATTTTTGCATGAAAATCTTAATGTGGTTCACATCTACATATCAAGTTTTAACAGCATAGCTCTTACAGTTTCGAAAAAAAAATGGGCGTGACATTAGGACTTACAAATAGACAGACAGACATGACCAATCTAAAAGGTTTCGTTATTTAGGCTTTGGCTACAGAACCCTAGAAAGAACAACAAAGATTTTTTGTTTTGAATGTGAATATATTTTGTGAGATTAATTATTTACGATAGGATTCACACATGAGGGCTAAGGGAACCCCCCTTAGGTAGGGGTTGTAATTTGTAACAACGGAGTCATAAGAACAACTAACATTTATTAAAAAAAAATTCTGTAACATTTTCCTTTACCTAATTGACATGAAAATATATACCTTTAAGTTTGAATAATAAGTTTAAATTGTTTATATTATAATAACAATAATTCATCTTAATAAACTGTATTGTTTTGACCTATGAGAAAACTACATTTATAGTTGTTGTAATATGTATGTGTGAAACGTTGATAAATGGTTGAATAAGTGACCGTCGCTTTTGTTATTGCTTAAAATCTCCATTGTTATTCGTCGGGAGTTTTGACCAATAAAGTCCGTTACATACATGCGGAATTATCTTACGGAATCCCGTTTTTTCAGCCAATCCATACAAATCAATGGATGGAATCGTGTGCAGGACACGATCAGAATTTTTCCATACGGAATTTCTCAGTTTCAAAATTACGCAGGTGGTGTCAAGAGTGTCCGAAACCGGCGTGTTTGTATGAAAGGGGTAGTGAATGTGGAGGAAGCCAGGCAGGCCTGCCAGGATCATGAGGTTTAGCACTCGATACTCTCTGCCTACCCAGTAAGGGACTTGGCGTGAAGATCTGTTTGTATGCATGTAACACTCTTTTTTGGATCAGTAAGTGTTATACTACGGATTTTCTGTAGCGCTCTCATTTCGACCACATTCATCCTACTCTCATACTTTAAATGACATACCCAACTCATGCTTCCATACAAAAACGATGGAATAAGCATGGAATTATGCAATGCAAGTTTAGCACCAATTCTATAGAATTTAAGTCTATTAATCTTTTTTTCGTTAGAAAAACATAGCTTACGCTTAAAATAAGTTTAGTTGAGGCAACAGAAGTACCACCAATACGTTATACACAGACATATGCAAGAAAATTTTGCACATCAGTATAAATTAGGAGCTGACCTATTATCAGCCTTATCGGTTGTATTAATGTTGATACACTCAACAAGCGCGAGATAAACCACTGCTCCATGCTACATGTGTCGGAGATATGCATACTAAGATTAATATATTTTTATCGCAATTTATAATAATTCAAATAAAACGTATAAAAATGTTGTAGCTTTCAAAATATCTTCTTCTATCTTTCTTAAGGTTTTGGCCTTCACGTTAGTATTTAGCCATTAGTCAAGTAGAAATTTGCATCAAATTTTATATCAATTGCAATTAATTATAATTAGTCATCAGTAATAAGTCGTCATTAAGTCACGTCAGGCTCTTGTGTAAAGCGGTGGGGCCTCATTACTCAAGCTCATGTAATGAGATTTGGCGGCAACGAGGAAATACTCGCTAATATCTTCATGATTATTTCATTTGTGCACTTTCACTGAACAAAATTGTACAAAATGCCACGAAAGTTTACTAATTTCACTCAATTTCAACACGAAATTCAATACTTATGAAAAAACTTCGACCATCTTTTCTCTCGATGGCGCTAAAACTCCTTCAAAATATCCTATCCTTTTTCTACTATGGAATATCTTGTTTTATTTTTGGCATGAGCGTTAGCATCTGCCATTAGTCAAGTTCAAGTTTGCATCAAGTTACCCGAGACAAACTAAAGACGTATTGAAGGACTTAAATAACCTCTGAACTTAATAAAGGAAATAGCTATTAAAAAGAAGACACAAATAAGGTAATAAGAATGTGAATCGAAAAAAAACGGAAGACGTTGCAGCATGGACTGAAGGTCTTAACAGGTTCTAGAAAAGGATAAATGAATTTATAAAAAAAATACGGGTTGCACTGCCAAACTTGAATATTAATATTGTATATTTTTGATATTTTGGAATAATAAGGGAATAATTTTGCACGAGTTTCTTTAATTAACAGTATTAAAGTACTATCATTTATGTGGTAGAATACAATGTTCATTTATTGCGCTATCGTACACAAACATGACAACACGAACATTCGCACAAGCGCCCTGCGCCGTCTTACGAATTTTCGATCTGGTCACGTGCCCTGACGGGTGTTCAGAAGTTTTTTACCCATTCCAAAAAAGTGCGCAACGACGCTGAGGAAGTTTTCACTTCAAAAATCAAGTTACCCGATTCAGCAAAATCTGGTTTAAATTTTTTTTAATATTAGTCAAAAAAAGACCAAGATGTTTGGATACCAGGACCGAATTGTAAGATACAAAAGCCACCAAAAAAGTCAGTAATGTAGGGCTGTGGAAACGAAGTGTTTGTGTTTTTGGATGTTTGTTGTTCAATCACGATTTAACACTTGAAACAAAGTTTAGACATCAGATAATATTTTAGGTTCCTTCAAATAATCAAATGTTATAGGAAATCAAAGTAACATTAAAACGTAGAAGCCGCAGGCAACTTTTGTTAATTATAAATGCGCAAGTTTATGAAAACATTTGTATATTTGGTATTAACGTTCGAAATTCGAAAGTCATGTTATTATACTTCTTTGTGACTGCAAGAGCTAAAACTTTGAAATGCTGGCAAATCCGCGGTCATAGTTAGTTTTATAATATGCATAGGTAGGTATGGTATCACAACATTCAATTAAGTTACAAGTAGACTAGTGGTAACAATCATAATTGTCGAGTGGTCTCGATGATATCATTATTATCGCGGTTTAGTTTGTGTGATTGTTGTATTTATTGCAAAATAGTGTTTTATATTTCAACCAACGTGAAAAGTGGTGATTATTTTAGATTTCACTTTATTTTTTATCACGCGCAAAAGAACTGAAAGGGACATTACTGGAAGCAAAATAGGCCTTAAAAGGGAGACAACAAGATTTTTTAGACACTTTAGCAGCAAAAGGAACTAATAACTATTATTATAATAGCGTCATTTAAGAGCAATAGGAAGAGTAATTAGTTACAAGACTTCAGCGCGTTGCGCAGATTACAGAGAAGTAACAAAATATTTATTTAACATAGACCATACCAGGTTTTTGTGGTCATAAATTGTATCTTCACGCCCATATCCGTGAAGAGGTAGACAGAGGCACAAATCCTTAATGTTATAGGTGACAAGCCTATCACCAACCGTCACATATCCAAACCCGTTCAACGCTATTCTCAAAAAGACATTTTCTATTTTGTTGCCTGACCCGGGAATCGGGGAGGGAGGAGGGGAGGCTCATAAATTGTTTTTGTAAATTAGCTCTTGTTTTCTATTAGTTCGTTATTTTTGCCTCTTCATCTTAACAAAAATTTAATCCTTAAAAAACGATGCCTTTGTTTAATTGTACATAGATAATAAGTACACAGTCCACACTTTAATACATCTCTATAATTGTAATATTGTTGTTGTTAATTAGTTAGAGACTGCAGCATCAAGACTCTGGATTAACGAACCTAAATGAATTGTTTAGGAAGCAACATGTACGTAAATACGTAAATATTAAAACATTAGCAGCCAGTTTCCGAAACGGCAATCAATTTTAATTAACAATTTAACTCTTCACAACAGCTGTTATGCTATATGAACTCAATCATAACTGTTTTGAGGAAATCGAAAGTAATTTTTTTTTAATTTATCAGCGTTCTGAAAACCGAATGTAGATGTTGCCTGCAACTACGCTTACTCAAGTTATTTCAGATATCGGTATAACAAGTAGCCTATTCACTCTTCTTTTTTTTATGATATTGGAAGGCAAACAAGCAGACGAATTTCCTGATGGTAAGAAATTCCTTCCGCCTAGAGACACCAAAGTTGGTAATGGTGCGTTGCCAACCTGAGGCCGGGATATTAGGCCTCGACCAAAAGTAAGTTTACCGGCTACCTTACCCTCCGAACCGGAACACGTCAAAGGAGCCCGGACCAACACGGGGAAAGTTTATTTGAATTATTTAAGGGGAAAAATTGGTTTGAGTGGCTGGTCATTTTTATGTGTAAATATGAGCTGTTTAATTTATTAATGATGTATGTTGAACATTACCATGATATATGAAATGATTACATAGTATAAAACAAAGTCGTTTCCTCTGTCCCTCTGTCGCTTTGTAAGCTTAAATCTTTAAAACTACGCAAAGGATTTTGATGCGATTTCTTTTAATAGATAAAGTGATTGAAGAATGAAGGCCCGGCGGGCCGCTAGTAATTAATAATTTTAAAATAATTTAAAACATTTCTCTAGTCTTTTAATTTTCGTTCATGTGATTTTTTTTTAAAGATACCTCTAGCTAGCACTGACGTTTTGGCCGAGATGGTACTAATCCAACTGTTGCTTCATAATTATTGTTTCATAACTCTACTGACTACCACGGACTACCTAGTAAATGTCTAGATTATTTTGACACTAGACGTATTCTATTTAAATATTAGAGAAATAGTGGATTTTTACTCTTTAAACTACTATGTGCACAAAAATATATCATAAGATAGCATTAATAAATAATTTTCAATATTAGTATGCATTTAAAAAAAGTATACTGTGAATAAGAATTTATTCAACACTAGCTGTTGCACTCGGTATCCCGCGTGGTCACACAGGAACATTGTTTCTGGATTAAAACAATGCTATGTATTAATCCAAGTTATCCTCTATGTGTGTGCCAAATTTCATTAAAATCGGTTCAGCAGTTTTTGCGTGACGGAGTAACAAACAAGCAAACTTTCGCTTTTATAATATTAATAGTTCAACATTATTATATAGTGTAAATTACAATATATACAAAGCAAATAATACTGTATTATTCTGAATCACCTTTACATGCACATGGAACGGCTTGCAGGAAACTGAGCTTCTGAGGTATGTGTACATATTTACATATAATTAAGTATCATTCATAATAGACTTTGTATGTACTGATCTAAGAGACATACCTACACATAAACACTTTATATGAGTAAAAAATACCACTAAGACCATAGACATATAGGTATAGTATAGTTTCCAAGAGGTGGAAATTTATTATTTCTTTCTTTCACATGATAGTTGTATATAATATATTACATATAAATTACATGTCACATTGTTTGTCCACAATGGACTCTTAAACTTCTTAACCAATTTCAATCAAATTTTATTATATCTTTCACATATTGATTTAAGATTTCTGCACTCCTTAATATGACTTTTAATCAAGAGATTCAAAAAGAAAATAGTACAGTCACTGTTAAACTTCTAACTTGAACGTTTTTAAGTTAGCAGTTTACCTAGTGCCTATATCCAACAGTTTACAATAATCCATAATTTCTGACCAAGAACTATCAATTTTGTATTTAAAAACATATGTATTGTTTATACAAAGATCCAGTGGCACTGAACAGTTTAACCTATTCATAACTTAAATTCTTTGAACCAATTATAATAACATGCAATGTAAAGGTAAAAAGAAATCGATAATTGCCTGTAATGTAGTTAGTTTGACATAAGTAATGACTTTTTAGGTCCCGGGTTCAAAACCCATGTTGGGCAACAAAAAGCTACAAAATATGTATTTACAATTTTCTAAAAAATGTAATGTTGCCCGGGATTAGATATGAGCCCAGTTGGTAAATGGCAATAGGCTTGCCTCCTATCACATTGTGAGACTTTGTGTCTTAGGCTAGTTGTAGGTGCCGTCTGCCTATCTCTTGGGGGATATGGGCGTGAAGATACTTTAGTTTTATAGATAATGACTTCTTAAACGATTTAATATTAGAACTATGAAAGTCTATTTAAACCGCTGGACCAATTTTGTTGAAGTTTGATATGCACATACTAAAAGATCTGAGCACAAGCAAAGGCTTCTTTTTGTTCTAAAATGAAGCCCCATAGCACTATGATGGGGGATGAAAGTGTGTATGAAAATCAATTCTATGCTGAGGAAGACACAAGTAAGTATTTAGTATAAAAAAAAGACTTACAATTAGTGCCCGTGTGTAGTTCTTTCATTGCACCATTAAATTGAACGACTAGAGGCTCTGTAAAAAATATTTTCATTTAGTTACATTCTTCAAATCAACCATGTTAGAGCATAACCAAATTGTTTTATAAGACTTCCTACATGTGGGCTAGTCCTGAGGGTATTTTCTTTTTATTATAAGCAATGTAATGCCAATCAAGTAATGGTATGGTTTGATATTTTATCACTGACAAATAATTTTTGGAGAAATTTGTAAGCAAATTTTTTATAAACATTAAATTTATACTATTATACTATTATCACCGAAATTTTATTATATTATTATACTACTATTCATTTATACTATTATATTACATTTATACTATTTATTTCATTTACGTACCTTTAAGTAATACAGACAGGTCCTGTACAGGCACCTTGTCTTGACTAGAAGTTTTTTTACTTGAATCTATCAAAAGCATATCTTCACCCAGATCTTCTACATAGTACTTTCTGGTGTTAGGGGATAAAACCTCACCCTTCACTTCCATACGAGGCTCCCTTGACTCTGATCCTCTCATTTGAGGCCTAAGGTGAGATATAAGGGGGCTCTGTAATACTTTATCCTGATGGATAACATTATCTCTAAGATTCTGAATGAAGAATTGATCTTTCAACATGTCGAATTGTCTTCGCATAACCATCATTTCGTTCCAATAATAAAATGCAATTGAGCAGCTTATTATCATACATATTATACTAAGTAAGAAGTTCAATATGAACAGTAGCTTGATTTTCTTGGAAGACGCTATAGACAAGGTCGTATTTATATGCACACCGACATCGGCGGGTTTCTCTACAAAAAATACAATGTTTTATTTACGAATTATAAATTAAAAGCATAATTTTAAAAATATATTTTACCTGTATTTAAATGAATAATTGTTCCGTCGTTTATTTTGTTTTTGTTTCCAGTGTTTAAGAAAATATTTGCAGCACCTGGCGAGTTTAGTGGGACACCTTCACTTAGATTCTTTTTAACGCCATCCATTTTAAAAATATTGTATAGTATGTTTATAAGACCCTGGAGTACTATTTTACTACTATGTGTAGTGCTACCATTCATATAATCGTTTGTGTAGGCGTCGTCGTCCCTAAACAAAGGAAGAGCTTATTAAAAGTTCGCAGTTCGCATACGATAACACGGTTAGATAAAAATTCACATCACTCACATACCTTTAAATAAAACTGGTTGTTAATTTATAAATTAAATTTTGAATCCAAATTACAGTAACACATTGAATTTTCTTTATTTATTAAATAAAAATAAAACTAAAATCATCGTCTTTCTTTCACACAATAATAAACAAAAACTTAAAAACACCACGAGCAAAACTTTTAGTTCTACTGGTTGGCATTGAAGCGCGCGCGCTGTCTGACCGCTTTCGTCTGCGCGCCAAATTCAAACTGCGACAGAAAATCAAGCGCGCAAACGCACAGAGCAGAGGAAGGAACAAAATGTGATTCGCGTGAATACGTTCACTATTGTTTTGTTTGAGAGTACGATAATTATTTTATAATGAAGCTCTACATTAACAGACATTCGCTTTTATTATTTTGAGTCGATAAATAGTGCTGATTAAAGTAAATATTTTAAAGTTGGTAAAGATATTTATAGATAATTTATAAGTGAGTAATCGTTACAGCGCTTTGCGTTAGCCCTTTTAAATTTTAACTTATGACAAAATAAATAACTCAATAGGTACTTTCTTATTTTTATATAGATACTCTGAATAAAATTTAGACCATTGAATCTTATTACATTTTTAATCAAGTATATATTAAGGTATGTTGGGGTAAGGGCGGACTGATTTTACGCCAATTGAAAAGATGTTGTAAAAACTGATTTTTCTCAACATCTGTTTTAGATAAAGTACTAAAATATGGTACTAATGTTAATTTATTAAGCGTTAGTTAGCTTTATATTTCCCTTATTCCTGTCAACTCAACAGTTTCTGTTTTTTATGCATGCAAAAAAACAACTCTTACTTTTTTTAACTATGGCAAAAAAAATCCTTCGGGGGTAAGTTCGGACGTACTTTTTAATCCGCTTCTACTGCTCTAAGAATAAGGTACATAAAGTAATATATCCGATCGTTAATGCTCTAAAACATATGAAAAACTTAGTTTCATACACTTTAGCACACTAATTATTCAATCGAATTGTTTTTTTTTACAAATAAGCGTCCGATCTTACACTAGGTGTTACGATTTTTACATTTTGTTATTCTCAAACTTTATCACGCCAAGTAATAAACAATTCAGATTCGAGGGAAAGATCGGATGGGATTTCTAACTAGGTGTTATAATACTTATGGAAATATTAGCGAAAGCAGGCTATATAACTAAGCCAATTTTATGTAAGTGTATGTATAAGTCGAAGTGTATGTTTGTAGATGGACGTGGGTATATTATTCAGCTTATTCTTATAACATGCATTAAGTAAGTACAAGCAGAATGTAGAAAAATCAAAGTTCAGAATAAGGTGCAGAATAATAAGTGGGTGTGGGGGTTTTATGTTTTTAATCAACCTGTTTTATAATTAAATGAAATGTTTACAAATAGATGAACTTTTATTGAATACCTACGTACAAACCCTGGTTCTATATTTTTTTGAAAATCATCTAACATTATTATAAGTAATTAAGCAGTAGTTAAAAGTGAAATCAGCTTAACTCAGTGTCATGATAGAAAACACAATATCTAGTAAAATTTGTAATTAAATATTGTTTTATGAAAACAATGATGTAGGTAATATATTCTAATATATTACAGATTATCAACAATAGACGTGAACAATATTAAGAGAGGTATTAAGAATTTTAAGTCAATAAATATCTATCAAGTGAATTAATGTATGTAAACAAAGCAAGCAATATTTAAAAAAAGTCTGTTAGTGTGTTTTTTATTTACTAGGTATTGATAGTACAAAAGTAACCTACATAATGTTAGTTTTTTTTCGAGTGCTTTACCGGAAGTAAAAGTGAATGTCACATCTAACCAATAGATGTCTAGGTACCTACTACCTACCTAGTTTGTGAAATATAATCTTATTTAACCAATTTAATAAAAAATTAAACCACATGTTAGGTACTTCTTAGGAAAATAGACTAACAAGGTACTTAATTCCGAAAATAATGGGGAAAGTGGGGAATAAAATCAGGAAAAAATGAGTATGGTCTTAAAAAAAAATCATACGAGTAAAGTAAAAGGATATACCTAACATGTTATATAATCTAATATATAAAATTCTCGTGTCACTAAACGGCTCTACCGATTTTCGTGAAATTTTGTGAGCATATTTGAGTAGGTCTGAGAATCGGCCAACATCTATTTTTCATACCCGTGACATGGGTGACTCACCACATTTTTTTTACTAAAATCACATTGAAAAAAGTAGCAGAACGTCTTCAGGGTCAGCTAGTAGGTATATAAAATTCTCGTGTCACGTTGTGCGTGATTGAACTCCTCCGAAACGGCTTGACCGATTCTTATGAAATTTTTTGAGCATTTTGAGTAGGTCTGAGAATCGGCCAACATCTATTTTTCACACCCCTAAGTGATATGGATGACTCACCCCCAACTTTTTTACTAAAATCTAACACCAATAAAATTGGGGTGAGTCACTCACATCACTTATGGGTATGAAAAATAGATGTTGACCGATTCTTAGACCTACACAATATGCTCACAAAATTTCATGAGAATCGGTCAAGGCGTTTCGGAGGTTTTCAATCACGCACACCGTGACACGAGAATTTTATATATTAGATTTGTAATCAAGTAAATAATAAGTAGGTGGGACAAAGTAACAGAGACTATTACTTTTTAATTGATAATCTCTAGTACAAGGACCTAGGTAAGTGTGACATGTGTTAGGAAATTACAAACATTTTTCTTCCTAAAAATGTGAAGGTGTAGTACCTTCACATTTTTAGGAAAATTTGGACTATAGCTGTAGCTAGTGAAAATGTTAATTATATTATAACTTTCAACAAGCAATTGGCATGTACTGCCACCGACGAGGCAAGTGACGTTCAATATACTTCCCAAGAAGTGTAAGGAAATTGAAGTTGGTAGGTAGGTATCCCTAATAATATTTTTTGGTTTATTTATTAAAAATTTACTCGCTGACCTAAGTTCTGCTAATTCGAAGTATATGAAATAAAAGGTGTTATTTACCTTTATTTCTCATATCTACCAAACACATGTAGATATCTGGTAGTACAACGAACGGGTAAGAAAGAAATTAAAAATATCGCCACGGTACTTGAATTCTCAGTAGCTCAAATGGTAGCATTCGTCGGCTTGAGACAAAAGATTACAGGTTCAAATCGAGTCTGGGGCGAAATTTTTTCTTTCTTTAAAATTTATAGAAAGTATAGTACTAGCTAGTATTATAATACCAAAACTCATAAAAATCAGCTTGACCAAAGTATGATTTTAAACACAGAAAAAAAGAGACTTTGTAAGTTATTTTTTAAATAAATTAATATACAAACTTAAGACTTCGTTTCTTCAAATTATGAATCACGTATGATAAAATCATGATGGCAGATGAGTCATCACTTTCGAATGATAAAAAGTGATTAGTGCAACTGGTTAGGAAGTAGGTAGGTATGCAACTCCAAACAATAATTTGGCGATGCATTCACCAGCTGTTTCCATCTGAACTTCTGAATATAAAGGCTTTTTTACATTGTAGAGTTATTTTATATAATTTAATACTTGTATGACAAAATTAATTTCATGATTAGAATGCTTTGAAGTGAAGAAATAACATCAAATATAACAAAGAAAACGGTTTATTTGAAATAATTTTAGCCACCTTCTCTTATGTCACTAACTGCATTTGCTATTATAGTATTTTGGTTTAGAGGGTAGGGTAGTGAATTCTTAAACTTATGTATTTATTATGTAAACTCGTAATGCGAGGGGCTTAACATCCACTCCTGGCACCGCTGGCACCGCTGGCACCTGATGAACCGTGAATATATATTTTTTTACTTTTGTTGTATATATATGGTAGTCTGCCTTTATTTATATAAATAATATTAAAATTTTCCGTTAAAATTTCAGATAGTTTATTAAATCAGGCGTTAGTTTGCGGATATCTATTATAACTGATGTAAGATAAGCCTTTATTTTGCTAATTCCGCGTAAGCAGTGTAACTGTTTGTGGCAAATAGTCCTCCAAATGACACAGAATGTGACAAGCCTAACTAACGTTGCCGACGTCCACCACCCGCATCTGGCCCAAGTCACACATTTAGTTTTAGCTCTTACCTGGGTTTGCTAAGCTAAATTTGCGGGAAATAGAGGTTACAAATCCTGAACAAGGATACATTATTTTAATTTTAGAGTTCTAAAGTTAGGGGTTTTCTTTGTAAATCGGTATGACATAAAATGAAACATCCAGTTAAAAAAACTAATGCATACAGCGTATTTTACACTTCGTAGTGACAACTGTAGGTTGTTTTTCATAAAAAAAACTTTTTTCTTTGAGATTTGACATTTTTAAGAATTTTTTAACTTGTAACAAAATAACAGTACATGTGGGTTCAAATACCGGGAATTTAACGTCCCGCACACTATTAGAGCTAGACGCCTATTTGAAGTTTGAAGGTCCTAGGAACGGGAAGACTCACTATTTGCGGGAGGTCAATCTAACCATTCTAACCTACACCCCTGTTAAAGTGTGATGTAAGTATTAACAATTATATTTAGCAATCACCTTATTTTCAACACACCTTCCACTACAGTTATGTAATTATAATCTATACAGAATGTTTTATTATCATAACGTGCTTCATTGATCAAGTCTTTTGGGTGCTATCAAATAACTTATCTTACATTGTTGGGTGTATAGATAAGAAGTATGAAGAAATACCTTTGCCCTTTTGTTGCCAGTCTCATATACTGGCTATCGCTCCAAGTCAGAGCATAACAATGGAAGCACTTGCATTATGGCAGCAGGTGATGGGGTAGCCATGTCATTCCTGGGGATCGACGTAAAACTATTCCATCCAGTAAAAATTCACGAATGTATTTCACCCAAGTTAATCTTAGAAAATATCAATGTTAAACTCAGACCATTAAAAATGTTATTGACCAGAGTTGTTTTTTTAGTTTATTTATTATAGTATATTATGAACACACCCTTAACCAGACCCATTGCATAAATATAGCATTCTATTTATGAAATGCGCCATGCGGAATTTGCCGCATATACGCACTAAGATGCTGGGTACACACTGAAGTCTGAACACTGAAATACAGAAATGTGATGTTATTCGTTTACTTAGGACGGTCTGATAGTCTAAAATTAGGTACATTTTCTCAACAGTAATACTTAGAAACAGAGCTCCAACTTACGTGATTTAAATGGCCACAACAAAAATAAATTCCAGTTTCCTTAGGTTTCTGAATTTCTTCTACTTTGGTATACTTTATTAGTAACATCTTACTACAGTATTGTTACGTTTATGAATAAGTTGTACGTAGGTATATCATATCATACGATTTCTGTAGTTCTCTGCTATTTGGTGGCTGTTTTCATTCAACGATTATTTTTTACTAGCTCTTCCATGGAACTTCGTTCCACCTATTCAGTTTGTAGAAGAAAAAATAAATTATTGATTTTCATAGTTCCTCACAGTCAAACGGGGTAAAAAATATTGTGTTTCCGTCTCCTGGTTCTAGGCTACCTCTCTATCAATTTTCAGCCAAATCAGATCTGCCGTTCTTGAGTTACAAATAGTGTACCTAATTAATGCGACTTTCTTTAATATATCATATAGACTAGGTGTTCTGGTAAACTTCGTTTCACCCGTCCAGTTTGTACGGGGAAAAAAATTTGTTCTTGTTTTTGTTTCCACGCAGTCTAACGGAATAAAAAGTATCTTATGTCCGTCCCCTGGTTCTAAGCTACCTCTCTATCAATTTTCAGCCAAATCGGTCCAGCCGCTCTTGTGTTATTAATAGTATAACTAACACGATTTTCTTTTATAGATATTGGGGGTGATTCTGCTGTTCACAATCTAAACTTATTTTAGATGAACCTATGCTATCTTTAAAAAAAAAACGAAAACCAAAGAGATGGAAGAGTTTAGACATGTCAGATTAGTCCGAACTTGTCAAATCGCAATGTTTTTAAACAACGTTTTCCGTATGATAGATTAAACGTTTGTAGAAATGACGTTTAAAGACTAATCTGACAGCACTAAAAGTGTTTTGTCTCTTTCTATTACGTTCGTTGAAAGAAGATAGCGATATCTTAAAATTAGTTTAGTGGGTGCGCAACAAAATTACCATCAATATATACATATTTCACTAAAATTAATTGAGTAGTAGTGATATTACACAGAGGAAGAATTGTTTAATAGGTAGGTATGGTACATGTAGCATTAACATTTTTTTATGAGAAAGCTCAGTAGCACTTTGCTCTCCTGGTACTAATAGAGAGCAGTGGCCTATAGACAACATAGATATTGTACCATAGAGTTTCGCAGCGACTCACCCGGATTGGTAACACCGCCTTACCTATTTCTACCGCCGTAACGTCAGTACGTGTTCCGGTTCGGAGGGTAAGGTAGCCAGTAAACTTACTTTTGCTCGAGGCCTAACATCCCGGCCTCAGGTTGGCAACGCACCATTAGGTACCTTTGGTGTCTCTAGGCGACGTGTATTTCTTACCATCAGGAAATCCGTCTGCTTGTTTGCTTTCCAATAGGTATCATAAAAAAAATAATTTCATCCCTAGACCTGTGTAGTTTAGTGGTCCAGTGTTGTGTTGTACTTACTACACGAAGTTTCGTTTTTTATTCTCAGGTCGAGCAACTCAAGGTGTTATTTATCATTTTTCTTTTAAAAAACAGTGTTACCCCCAAAGCTGCTCGGATTTGGATAAGTACCCGATTGGCGATCACATTGTGGGACTAAGTAAGTACATTCAGATAATCGTGGGTGCCCAGTTGTAACCTCTGGTTACATTGCTTCGGGGAAATGGGCGGCTTTAGCTACCTTAATTTTTTCAAACCCGTTTCCGTTAACGAAGACTATTAGCCTGTGTGGTCTAGCGGTCCGGGTGTTGGATTTGACTGCATGAGGTCCCGGGTTCGAATCCCGGGTCGGCCAACACAAAGAAAATTGGATTTTTCCAATTTTCTAATAAAAAAATGTTGGTCAGGATTGGAAATGTGTCCGGTTGGCGATAGGCTTGTCTCCTATCACATTGTGGGACTTAGTGTCTTCGGCTAGTCGTGGGTGCCTTGGTTGTACCTCTGCCTATCTCTTTGGGGGTATGGGCGTGAAGATACTTTTTTTTTTTACTTTTAAGACTATTAGCAGGTACTAAGTATATCTAATATAGATACGGTTTCCGGATAGTAGTAGGATGCTACATATGGCGCATGCGGTATGCCCATACACTTTATGTCCTTTTATTTTAATCCGCGACAGCAGACAGTCCGGCGGAGAGACATCGCCAACAAATATTCAGAAATAGCGTTATTCCGTTGAGCTCTATATTTAAAACTAGTGGTACCCGCGATTTCGTCTGAGTGGATATTAAGAAAAGGTCTAAATTAAAAGTAGCCTAAAATATTCCTTATTATATGATACCTGCCAGTGAAAGTCGCTTTATAATCAGTATAGCCGTTACGGAGATAAGCCCGAGCAAACAGACAGATCGATGAACGGACAAAAAATATTATTTTGGAATAATATTATGTACGGCTTATACATTAATATTTCTATAGTAAAAAGCGGTTATTTCAATATTACAAACAGATACTTCAATTTGTATATTTGTATTGAGGGGATATCTATTTAATATATCGGGGAGACCTAGGTTGATATTCCACTATCAAATAGCTCGGGCCTTAACCGAGGGTGCTGTTAAGAGTTTCCGAAACTCTTGACACCACTCTCGATTAGACCCGAGCTCCAGAGTTCTTGTATGAAAGAGGATTATGGAGGAAGCAAGAAAGTTCTTCAGGAATCTTTATACTTGGCATTCAATTCTCTGTGCCTATCTCATAAGGATTCTAGCATGAATATGTATAAATTAATAAAATAAATAAATAAACAGCAGCCCATGAAACACAACACAAAGAATTAAGTGCGGATCGATGCCGGCTTTAAAAACGTTTATTAATCCTCTTAAAATCCCTTTGTCGAATCTCCATGGAAATACTGTAGTTACTAGTTTACTAGTAGGTAATAAGTAAAATAGTGCAAGTATATTCCTACATTAGTAATTAACCTTTGGATTTAGTTTATTTGTAAGATGGTTAATTATGACTATTGAGTAACTCGTGAACATAGTAAAATACTAGACGCAATAACCTACTTTCAGTGGCAGCTTAATGCCTGGAAGATGTGTCTATTATTGCAGCATTCGCACCTGTCGTTATCAATTTTCTCAGTGTTGAAGAGTGATCATACGTATTGTATATTTGCATGCACTGTGCAGTATCGCTTTTCGCACTACCAGTGCCCAGGGCGAAGGTTCAAACGAATTCAAACAAAAAAAATGTAAATTATTTATTTATAATTTAATAATCAAATAACCATTCATTTACTTACCTAAAAATACTAGTAACTTATTAAATTTTATTGTTTAGTCTTTCTATCATAATACAATGTTTGAATCAAGTAAGAGCTGAGTTTTTTTAGACCTGAATGTTATGTAACAAAAAATAAACGAAAATATATCACCATTATAATATTTCCAGACGCGCCCGTTACCTGTTGCGCCCTGCAAAATACTCTTATATAACTACCTATATATCATCATTACAGGTTTATTTTTTTATTTTAGGTTTTTAAAAAAATACTGAATTAATACCTAATTTATAGGGTTTATTGGGATTACCCACATTTTTGCTACCTATATACATGTCTGCAATAGAAGTTAATTGATTTTTTTATAACGTTAGATTATACAAAAAGTTCGTCGTCCTCTGAAAATGTACGGAGAACCAAATTTGTTTTCCGCGAGTTTCTAAAAGTTGTAGAACATAAATTATTGCTTTTGATATAATAAAACCACCCTAGAAAGGTCATGCGTGAGTTACTAGTAACCCTGTATACAGATATGGTAAAAACTAGTTTCAAATATCTAGAAAAAATCCACTGGTTTTGTTGTTGTAGTGTAAGTACTTTCTATTTACTATCTGGTAGTTTATAGTGCTATCTTTATAATTTCCGATTCCAATTCAGAATACTGAGTGTGTTGTGTGTAACGGCCAACATTAATAACTTATCTACAGATAAAGATAGGCCTTCTAGAGTTTTATGGCTAAGACATTTTTGTTAATTGTTGAAAAATAACAGCAGTTGCCTGGCAACTGATTTAAGCTATGATCTCTAATCTAATTTAGGTTATTAATATTGAACGTTAGAGAAGAATTTAAGTTTAAGCGCAGAAAAACTCTAAAAAACTCATTCCAATTATTTTAATATCAAGTCGCGATTTAAATTTGATATTTTTTCTTTTTTGTAATGATTCGAAAATAGTCCCACATTAATTGTATTTTTTGTATGATAATGGAAGGCAAACAATCAGACGAACTTCCTGATGGAAAGAACCGCCTGGAAACACCAAAGGTGGTAATGGTGCGTTGTCAGCCTGAGGCCAGGATGTTAGGTCTCGTGCAAAAGTAAGTATAAAATAAGTATTATCTTACGGCCAATGTTAATAATGTATCTGAATCTAAAAAACGTTGATATCCGTTTTTTTTAAATAGACGAGTGATGGCGTACTTAACAAACACTAAAGATATGTCAAAATGCAAAACTACCTTTTTGGAGTCGGTTAAAAATGAAAAAGCAGTGGAATTTCAAATAAGCTCAGCATTGTCAAAAAGAACACAATAAATCTATTTCGGGACGTAGACGAGACCGATGATGTTAGGAGGTCTGTGAAACCTTGAGCTTAGACTCAGGTAGATTCTTGGGACCCTCATTTTATCTCCGCTAAGAAACTTTGTTGCTATCCAGCTATTGTTACAAAATAACGCTTTTATAGCTACATCAATACTAATTTGTATGCTAGTATATTAGGTATAACAAATGATTATCTGACTGTCGGTTCGTTTATGTAGGTATATCCGTTTGAAACAATATTGTTGTGATCTTATTATAGACCAGCAGTTTTACGCAGCGTCGCCTGCGTAACTTGGCTTCTACAGCACCGATTTTGATGAAACAAAGCCTATGTCACATAGGGATAATGTAGCATTCTAAGAGTGAAAGAATTTTTGAAATCGGTCCAGTAGTTTCGGAGCCTATTCATTTCAAACAAACAAACAAAAATCAAACATTTCCTCTTTATGATTTTTTTATTATAGAGAGGTATATATAATCTATTTAACGTATAGCTGCAGAGACTTTTTTTTATTAATGTCTCTCTGTGTGTCTTTCACGGGATCAGAAGAAAATTAACGATCGTGACAATAATGCGTTGCCAACCTGAAGCTAGGATGCTAAGCCTCTTGCGTTATGGCTTCCTTACCACCCACACTGAAATACGATACTAAAAAGCATTGAAGTTAAGTAGGTATGAGATACCTTCGGCATTATTATTACAGTACTGTTTTTTTAAATAAAAACCTTGTATTATTAGTATTTAATAATCTGAAGTAGTGAATTTGTTTACGCTTTAATTTTTTTAGGTGAGAAGTCAGCGAAAAAACACACGACTTTTCTGAAGAAAAGCGTGCACAGTGAAGAAAGCGGCATTTAAAAGTAAGCCCTGGTTTTAATCAACGCCATATATGTACCTATACGAATATTAATAATTGTAAATCTTTAATAATTAATAAAACAACAGACCATAGATATTACAGGTTCGTCGTAGTCGTGCGGTTGGGATGTTAGGCCTAAGTGCAAGTCTGTCATCCACCCTACTCTCCATACCGGGACATGATAGAGTCATAATGGCGGCATATATAGATAAGGTCGATCCCTACCCGGACAATTAGCTACACAGCACTCTACTAACAGTGGTCTTGTTGGTACAGACCTGTAATTTAATAAAGCGCTTGCCTCTTACGAGCTGTCTGGCAGAGACAGTTCTAGTTAGCGGACGCGGACCAACACGGGGGCTATATGTATAATATACTAGCGGTTACTTGCGGCTTCGCCCGCGTTTTCGCAGGAACCCGTTGTGCGATCGGGATTAAAAGTAGCCTCTATGTTAATCCAGGTCACAATCTATCTGTGTTCCAAATTTCAGACAATTCCGTTCAGCCATTCGAGTGTGAAAGCGTAACAAACATACACACATCCTTACAAAATTTCGCATTTATAACATTAGTAGGAGGTTATTAGAACTTTCTAACTTCTTTATGCTATGGTTGCAAAAGTGTAATAACCAAAAATGTATCGATTTGTACGGATAAGAATCATGAAACTGGGTATCTATTTATTTAGTTCTATGTCCGAAGAGCAATCAGAAATCTGTGTATACAATTATGTTTTTTTTATTAAAACAAAGAATATCATTCGTTGAGATAACAACTCGGATGTTGGCTATCAAATGTATTATGAACTGTACTTACTGATCACCTTATTACGCAGTTGGCTAAAAAGTATTGATTTTCTACTTAGAAATGAAAAGTTAAAATATGTGCCTACGTTGTAGACATTTGCAAACTTTCTGAATTCCACTAATGCTGAGTACAGACCGATCAAACGAAGTCAAATGAGTGGGTCCGTTTGCGTTCTTATGTTCATACTGAATTACTATCAGCGAATACAATGCTAACAGACAGTAATTTGTAAGAGATATAATTTAATAAAATGCAAATGACGTAGGTTCTCAGTTCTCATCTATGGGCTGGGGCTTCTCAATTCCTGCTCCCTAGTTGTGACAATTTTCAACGTAGAGTTTCTTGAATTATCGGCCGTACTATTTCTAAACAGTCCGATCCTTTTCCCTCATTGGTACGGGGTTTCCATAGATAATACAGAGTAAGAAGGGTCCTCTTTGTAGAATAGAGCAATATGTCTCTTTGACAGGCGCTTCGTAAGAGGCGAGCATAGGTTACATGGGTCCAAACCAACAATACCACTGGTGGTAGAGCACTGTGCAGCAAATTGCCCGGGTAGGTATCCACCATAGTGTTTCGGGTTAAAGGGTAAGGCAGCCGGTAGACTTGCACAATATACCTAACATCCTAGCGGACAGGACAACGGCGCACCTATAACATCTATGGCGTCTATTGGTCGCGGTTGTTTCTAATCATCACGAGAGTTGCTTGCTTATTCGCTTAATTATACCAGTCCTGCCGCCCCTAGACCGTGGCGTAGGGGCGGTAGCATCCTTGGGGCGTAAAGGTATGTAGATGGGGCGGCCTACACTCATAAAAACATATAAATCAAGCACTGAATTTTACCATAAAAAATCTTCTCTTCTTGCGTTATACAAAGATACAAGTTCCCTTGGCCTCTTCTACAACATCTATCATTGGGAGTAGTCCTATAAGATGTTAGGTTTCTTATCACTTTACCAAAACCGAGCCTCGCATCAGAACTTAGAAGCGACTTAATAAACGACTTCGTAGAAGTTTTTCGTCTCGAATTATACCGTTTCCGGTGGCAGAGTTTTCAATAAAATAATTTACCTAATCATTTTAAAAAAGATTGACAATGTCTAGACACATTATTTTAATGAGCTAAGAGACACATTGTTTTTTCGTGGGCGATGGTGATTTCTTACCATCTATTAAACCGCATACTCTTTTGCTACCTTTCCCACGAAAGATATAATAAAGAAGATGGTTTTTAGATTTTGAAAATTAGCGGTTAGATACTTATGTATTTTGTACCGCAATATCTTACCAGTCAGACAGCAGAAAAGACTTTCGACAAAAAAGACCTGCTCTCTTACTTAAGCTCTTACCGAAATTGAACAAAGACATTGGTTTTTTGCATCGAGTAAACAAAAGCGAATAAAGGCACGTCGTTTGCTTTCATTCGCTCGATCTGTACCCATTATATGGCAAAAACAACTTCGTGACTGGAACTAAAGGTCGCGTATTATGTAGCCAGAATGGATCTAAGAATCTTGCTATCGTCGGCACTTGGTGGAATTCCATTGTATACACACTTTTTTGTAGTACACATTTGTACTTATCCACTATACACTTTATTTAATACTTTTCGTTACTCTTTAGCCAACCGGTTTCACTTATTATCTTTAGTTTCAAAGCCCTGATGATACAGTAAAAAGTGAAACCGGTTGGCTATAAAGTAACGAAAAGTGTTAACTACAAAAAAGCGTGTATGGATGTAAGAGTTTTAGTCGAGGATGTAGTGTTGGAATAAGTGAATAAAATTTTATATCGTGGCAGTCCTCTTAGCATGTACAATGGAAAGTACACCTGGGATGTAGAAAAGAGGGTGTCTACAGAAAATAGTATAAGTAAGATGAGCACTATTTCATAGGTTTCGTCAATTAGATAGAATCACTTTGCATAATTCTGTACTTATTCCAACTTTGCATTATGGGAGTAAGAGTGGGATATGTCAAAAACAGCGTGAAAGTAGGATGAATGCGGTCGAAATGAGAGCTACAGAATATCTGTGATGTTACGCTCGCTGACCGCATTTGCAACAGTGAGACCAGATTAAATTTCACGGGATTAACAGAAAAAAGAGTATCTTCACGCCCGTATCCCCGAAGAGCTGGGCAGAGGTACAACCAGGGCACCACAATGTGATAGGTGGCTAGCCTATCGCCAACCGAGTACATATCCAATCCCGGACAATGTTATTTTTGTATCAGAAAAAAATTAAACACATTTTCTTTCAGTTGCCCAATCTAGAAATCAAATCTGAGACCTCATAAAGTCAAGTCCAAGACTGAACCGCTAGACCAACATGGCAATAGGTGACGAAAATTTTGGTGTAAACCGTTGGCAATGGCAGATGAAAGATTGACAAAACAGACATATAAAGCAAATGCGGATTAATGTAAGTACCCGAGGAGCCCAAGGTTGACATTCCACTATCAAATCGCTCAGGTTTTATCCGAGCGGGGAGTCAAGAGTCACTGTAAGCGACGTGCTTGCCAAAAAAAATTATGGAGGAAGGCTAGGCGAGCTTTGAGACTTATTATGGCATTCAATACACTCTGCCTATGTCGTAAGGGACTTGGCGCGAAGATATGTATATATGTTATGTGGCACTATGACTAGAATACCATTTAAGCAACTTTACTCTTAGATCAAATCACGACAGCAACCGTTAAAGTTATAGTGATGTTGTTAGAAAACGTGAAAAGAAAAAGTCTGCCACTTCTTAATACGTAGGTAAGTAGTTTTTCCCCGTGTTGGTCCGGGCTCCTTTGCAGAATAATTGACCGTCTGTCTTCCTGCTAGGCAGCCCGAAAAACGCGATTATATGCTTACCATCACTAACATTTTGACTTCTTACTAGGTGGTATAGTTTCGCAGCGACTCGCCGGATTGGCATCAGGAATAGGTAAGGGGTTGCCCTTACCTATTTCTGACGCCATAACGTCAAATGCTTGCCGTTGACGTGTTCCGGTTCGGAGGGTAAGGTAGCCGGTAAACTTACTTTTGTTCGAGGTCTAACATCCCAGCCTTGGCAACGCAACTTTACCACCTTTGGTGTCTCTAGGCGGCTTGAATTTATTACCATCAGGAAATCCGTTGCGTCTGCTTGTTTGCCTTCCAATATCATAAAAAATTAGTTAATATTTTTGTATTTAAGTAGTAATCTCTAAGCAACACTATCGCTTTCTCAAATAACAAAGGGAAAGAGAATTTTAAATAATGGTAGAAATTGGAATGTGTTAGTCATAGGGCTAGAATTAATCAGAATAATTATGACTGTCTCACGAAGAAATTAAAAGAAATTTGAGATGTTTTTAATGAGTCATATTGTTAGGGCTATCGGTTCAGTTTCATGAAATTTATTGTGAATTGTTGTTTTAAATGTTTTTTTTGTGCCATGAAAGGTTTGGGTGTTTGGGCTAAAGGTCCTTTGTGTGAATTGGGGAACAACAGCTTTTGTTTAAAATTTAATTACATTGATAATTTAATTATATTGATCGCCTCTGTCGTCGAGCGGTTCAGTTGTTGGCCTTGACTGCATTAGATCCCGGGTCCGAATCCCGGGTCGGACAACAAAAAGAAAAATTGGATCTTTTCAATTTTCTATTTAAAAAAATGTTGCTCGGGATTGGAAATGTGCCCGGTTGGCGATAGGCTTAGCAGGCTTACATCGTGGGACCTAGTGTCTTCGGCTAGTCATGGGTGCCCTGGTTGTGCCTCTGCCTAGCTCTTCATGAATATGGGCGTGAAGATGTTTTTTTTAATTACAGTAGTTAATGCACGTTTTTAACTTTTTATGTTCTCGTTCAGGTAACTTCTATTTTATAGTATCGTCCGGTCTACAATACTGGAGGTGGAGATAGAGAATGTAGCAAAGTTTGGCATCATGATGTCTATGCGGCGGTTCCTTGGTCGTTAGCAACTTGAGAGCTAAATTTCAATTCTCTGCTGCCGTTCAGAGTTTATACCCATCGAAATATTCACCTCGAACATATAACTACATGTTATATTCATATTTTTAAATGAAGAAACACTTGTACTGTCTTACGTATCACTTATAATTGACTTCTGGCCTACAGGTTTCGCTTATGACTGCATCATCAGGGCTAGAATTTAAACTACTAAGCAATGTTTTTGATTTATAAACAAATTCATTTTATAGTGGGTGGATAAAAAAATACATTATAAAATATCAAATACATGTTATAATTAAGCACTGTAAAACTGCAAAGACCGACTATTGCATTGGGTACCAGTGGTACTTGTATTAAATATTTTTAACCACGTCGATTTTTGATAATTCTTTTTTTCGAAACATAGTAAATTATTTCGAAAAGGTCTACTAAAAATTTTATCAACTTCCAACGATACTAGTTTTTAAGTTATACCCACTAAATAATGCCTAGATTTCTAGGTATAGGTATTTAATCATTCATAAATGTTGACGAGCGACCTCATTATCATAATTGATGAAGCCGTCAACATAAATTAAAAATGTTTGCATTGTTAAGTATAACTCAAAAACCATTAGTCAGATCATGATAAAATTAATATTGGGCCCACCTTGGAATTGACCTATCTTTCTAAAAATGAAACCATAAAAATTTGTAGGCCATTGACAGAGTAACAGCGTAACAAATAAAAAAAAAACATGCAGTCGCATTGTGAACCTCCTTCGTTCAAGTCGATTGAAATTACGGTAGCCTTCAATTAGTTTTGTCAGTGTTACATGTAACAGTGTTAACTGTATATTTTACGAAAGAGCATCATTTTTCATGTACCTAGCTGTGTGTGTAAAAACACCTCATAACAATTTTTTTGGATAAGTCGCAGTGACGATTAAATTCAAAACACCTTTAATAATCCTTGTTTGTTAGTTCGCTATAATGTCACAAGAAGCTACTAGAAATTTTAAACGTGTTTCCACTATTTAAAGGCTTCACATCTCACATGAAACATGAATGACTTTATTCTAAAATCGGTAAAGTACTACAAATATTATAGAAGACATTTTCATTTTATTATCTGTAATTCTTTTCTCAAGTAATGACCAAAAATTTCTAACTCTGTTTCCTCGATGGTCGATTTAATTTTAGCCGATTGCTACTAAATTATTCTTCAAGTAATATCGTTTGCCCCCAGGGGTACACGTAACTTATCGGGGAATCCTAATCTTATTATATTAGTAAAGTCTGCTATATATAATAAAACTTGACTTATATTTTTTTATCACGAACTTCTATTTGAAAAAAAAATTCGCTTAAGTATTTATTAAGACGGTATATATATTGAAAATCGAATGAGCGAAAAAGGTAAAGTGTTTTTTTTTTACAATTTCATGTGGTTATACTCTTCATCGTCACATTAACTCAATGATATAATTGTCTTATCTT
>NJDC01002357.1:168720-184740 GCA_002245475.1 Calephelis virginiensis
AAAACACCTTTAATAATCCTTGTTTGTTAGTTCACTATAATGTCACAAGAAGCTACTCGAAATTTTAAACGGGTTTCCACTATTTAAAGGCTTCACATCTCACATGAAACATGAATGACTTTATTCTAAAATCGGTAAAGTACTACAACTATTATGGAAGACATTTTCATTTTATTATCTGTAATTCTTTTCTCAAATAATGACCAAAAATTTCTAACTCTGTTTCCTCGATGGTCGATTTAATTTTAGCCGATTGATACTAAATTATTCTTCAAGTAATATCGTTTGCCCCCAAGGGTACACGTAACTTATCGGGGAATCCTAATCTTATTATATTAGTAAAGTCTGCTATATATAATAAAACTTGACTTATATTTTTTTTTATCACGAACTTCTATTCGTAAAAAAATTCCCCAAAGTATTTATTAAGACGGTATATATATTGAAAATCGAATGAGCGAAAAAGGTGGAGTGTTTTTTTTTACAATTTCATGTGGTATACTCTTCATCGTCACATTAACTCAATGATATAATTGTCTGATCATATCTTATTACTTCGCATTGTAACAAAAAATATATAAAATTTTCAATCCAAGAGAAGAAGGACAACTTTACTATTAAACTATAATCCGTTCTAAATGCATAGCGAAAAACAATCATTGACCCAAAGTATTATGTTAGTCCCGAGCGAAACCAAAAGCGTTGTACTTCATACAATTATTACTGTAAAGTTTTAATTTACGCAGTCAACGCGGTTTGTAGTAAAAGCCGTTTTGCACTCAGAATGGCGTTAAGTTCATTCAGTGATGTTAAACCTTTTTTTAGGATATGAGTTGTAATATAGAAAATGGTCTGGATAGTTAGCTAACACTGCAACAAAATTACACATTAATTAAATTAATACTCATGATTTATTAATCCATTCAAGAAATGTTTATTAGTTCTGTTTTGCACTTAAGTCAAGGGCCGTTTTTCGCTAGGACAGATTATAAAAAACGAAAGTTAAGTTAATTTACTACTTGTAAAAAATTAAGGCTACAAAGATGTAGTTTTATTTATACAGATAAGAATTGTCGCAGCCCTCCATTTAATTAATCATGTCTTAACGACTGATTCATTAGTGTAAAGTCTACAGATATGCTTACTTGCAAATAGTATAAAAACTGTTTTATAAATTATTCATTAAAACAAAGGCTATTTTTATATACACGTGACATTGTGTTTTGGCACATACAAACAGTATGTTGTAATATCGCAATTAAACTCAACCTTCAATGTGTTTCAGTTTGGACTCTGGAGTTTGTGGTAGCCGGTAAACTTCATAAGCAAAAAAAAAAAAACAAAAAATAACAATCCCTGGACAAGTCACACAAATTGAATCTAACCTCAAAGTGGGCAAATTATATGCTTGTGTTATGAGTGTTAGTCAACGATTCTAATACATAGAAATACCTAAATAGATACGAGAATATATTTAAATTTAAAGCAAGAGGCTTACTGATATTGGCCACCCACCAAAATTGCTGTCTAAAGGCGACCCGTATTTATCGAGTGTTTGGTTATTGGATACTAGCGGCCCGCGCCAGCTTCGCACGTGTATAAAATATACATATAAACCTTCCTATTTAAACACTTTATCAAAAAAAAAAACCATATCAAAATCCGTTGCGTAGTTTGAAAGATTTAAGCACACAAAGGTACTTAAGGACAGAGAACGCGACTTTGTTTTATACTATGTAGTGAAGTCAAGCAAGCTTTCCTAATGGTAAGAAACAATCGTCGCCTTAAAACATCTATATTATGTTACTGATGTAGCCTCTGTGGTCTAGTGATTCAGTTGTCGGACTTGACTGCGTGAGGTCCCGGGTTCGATTCCCGGGTCGGGCAACTAAAAGAGAACTGGGTTTTTCCAATTTTCTAATAAAAAAAAACGTTGCTCGGGATTGGATATGTACCCGGTTGGCGATAGGCTTGCCACATATCACAATTTGGGACTTAGTGTTTTCGGCTAGTCGTGGGTGCCCTGGTTGTGCCTCTGCCTACCCCTTCCGGGAAATGGGCGTGAAGATACTTACTTACTTACTTATGTATCGCTATCTTACGGAGGGAATCTTTAAACTCATGAGCAAGTTTAACGGCTACTTCAACCTCCAGCACGGAATAGCATATTGACAAGCATCACTTTATGGTGGCAGGAAACGGTTTGGTGGTGACAATAGAATTACATACAAAATCTATATGGTGAGACTAATTCCCACCATATAATTAGGCGCTTACCACATATTACCCTGGAAAGTCGTTAATAGCCAGGTTTTTGCCAGGTGCAAGAAAAGATGGACACACCCACGAACTTTCTTAGTAGTTAGCTGATTAATTATCTCTATAAAGTGACAGTGACTAAGGATGTACAAACTTAAGATAAAACCTCTTATAACATCTAATGACCTAATATTTTTATGTGTGTCAAGATTTTCGTTTGTTTAGAAGTCGCAACTGGGACAGTGATATATATGAGTCTTAAGCGAATGAATGAATTTAAAATGCTTGTACTGATAAATTTATTGTTTGATATCTAAGGAATTGGTGAATTAAAAGCTATATTTCACTACATAGTATAAAACAAAGTCGATAAAAACAAATTCTTTGTCCCAAGTACTATATACTAGAAACACTAGCACTTGGGAAGAACAGAGTCAAATCGTAAGCGAAGAATTCATCCAGTGGAAGAGGGCGGAGACCACATATGGTGAACAGGGAGGTGTAATATTAACCACAGTCTGTAAAGGGCATACGTGATTGTTATGAGCGTCTCCGGCCTGAAGAATGTGGACCAAAAGATGAAAATACTTGAATCAGGAAGTTCTCGTGAGCTCGCTAACTGTGTTCTGACATCCGATGAGTAAGCTGTCAATGCCCCTGCCCCACATTACCGTTACGCAGATGTTTACATTTAGGTCGTTATACCATCGTAACAAATAAAATTCAGTAATCTTTTTCGTTGCAATTAGAACAATGTGCGAATTTCCGGAAAAAATGAATACGAGGATTTGGAGAACAAAGATCTTGTTAACATATTTTTAACATTTATAGCCAGGCTACTGGCCATATATTCTTTTTTATGTGATAAGATAGCCAATAAGCTCTGCAGATGGTAAGACGGCATACATGTCGAGCTCTCTCGAGGCCATGTGTCTACCGATAACCCTACCCGCGAGCATCGATGTTGGTACCTCTACCACGAATGAAACCTAGGCCTAAGGGTACTAATCCGGAAGGGGCTGATGCACAGTACTCTACTAACTAATGATTTCTGACCGCATTAGTGAAATAAATCAGTAACTACAAGATGACTTAAGGGTTTTTGCGTATCAAATCGTAATTATTAATAATAATTATTATATTGTTGGTCCGGGCTCCTTTGCAGAATAGAATTTCTCATCTCCCTTCCTGCCAGGCAGCTCGTAAAAGGCGAGCAAAGGCTTACCGTCACTAACACCGTGACATCTGACTGAGGTGATAGAGTTTCGCAGCGACTCGCCCGGATTGGTGCCACCGCCTTACCTATTCCTGCCGCCATAACGTCATGACGTGTTGCAGTTTGGAGGATAAGGTAGACGGTAAACTTACTTTTGCTCAAAGCCTGTCGTCCCGGCCTCAGGTTGGCAACGCACCAAAACGCGTCTGCTTGTTTGCCTTCCATTATCATAAAAGAACATCGAAAAATCTGTGCTTGTTTTCTCTGATTTCTTTAAAATACCTGGCCCCCGAAAAACAAAAAGGACAATAACAGCCGCATTCAAAGACGTCAATCAACAATCAAAAACCTTACTGATTACAAGATAATTAGCATCTCCGAGTGTTGCCGAAATATAAAATCAAATTAAATAATATTGAATCTATCGTAAACTCAAAGAATATCGTAATCCTATCCTATTAATATTATAAATGCGAAAGTGTGTATGTTTGTTTGTTTGTTACTAATTCACGCAGAACCAAACTGCTGAACCGATATTCATGAAATTTGGCACACATACACATGGTAACTTAGATCAGTACGCAAGATAGTTTTTATCCCGAAAATGTTCTTGTGGGACAATTAACCACTAGGGTAACGCCGCGGGCAACAGCTAGTATATCATATTTACTAGGAAAATCAAGAAGACAAGACGTAGATCACGCATGACTTTTATTTTGCTGACTCGACAGATGAAGTCATGAATTATCGTAAAACTTGGAAGTATAGAAATTTGTTATGAAATATGGTATGTACTACTTCGAGTATTTTTCTTTGAACGTTTCGAAAAGCAACATAATTTGGAAGTATTTGTCATCAGAGCCACGTTTATATCTTAATATATATAAATTACGTGTCACGTTGTTTGTCCGTGATAGACTCCTAAACTACTTAACCGAATTTAATCACATTTACACATCGTGTGCAGTTTGACCTAACTTGAAAGATAGGATAGCTAACACCTCAATTTATAGCGGGCAAAGCCGCTGGTAACACCTAGTAATATAATATTACCGTGTGAGAGCGCTGAGGTTTTTTATGGTATTGGAAGACAAGCAAGAATGGGGATTTCTTGATGAACTAAATAAGTTAATGGCGCGCTGCGAACCTGACTATTAATTGCCAGCTGCCCATCAAATTAAGACTTCTCAGTGAGTGACACGGGTGTAAAGATTCTGTGGGCTTTTGTCCACCAACATCAAGTTATAGCTGTTGGCTCACTGTATTTAAACTGCACTTGCCTGACAACTTTTTTAAAGTGCCTTATATTGACTTTACAAATACGAAGTATACAGACATTTCGGCCACATAGCGTTTATAGATGTCGTCGACAAGACATTTTTAGACAGTTATAAGAACTGTGCGAAGGCCGTGACCAACTAATCAATAATCTAGATCACTGTATTTGGAGCCGTTAGTGTTTCAAACCAGTCATTGTCTATAGTTTTGCTTGCGCGGCGATAACCATTACTTTTTATTCATGGCGCAGCGTAGGTGATAGCTATTGTTGTATTCCGCGCGGAAATTCAAGTTTTGCCTGATAACTTCTACATGTGGTAATAAGTACTTAATAATGTCATTTAAATATATCAAGTAATACAGAGACTATGAAATGAATGAACACTTCTCAGACGAGTCATTAAATCCTAAGAATATCTAAATAAGATTAAATTATATAAAAAATCATATGAATTGTTATGTGTTTCATTTAAAAATGTACATTTAAATGTAAGGAACTTTGTATTTATCAAATCCAAATTTATTGAATTGAAAATTAATAAATTTAGGAATATATAATTTAATATTATTATCAAAGAGTAGGTATATAAATACTGCGTAATAAGAGGCGGGACTTCCATAGATACTTAACAAACCCGAATTTGTACAAAGTTTACTTGAAAAAATATAACCCGTATAATTCAAAAACCAAGTCTAAAAGCATTCAGATATAAGGCAACAAGTGTCATATGATTTGGGCGAATAAAAAACATAGCAAACTTATTTTTATATTTTTATATGAAAGTTGCGCCAAACTGGCCATTATAATTTTCCCATTTTGATAATTTTAATAAAATAGCTTTTTAATTGTTGTTTTTCAATTGTTAGTTGTTATACATTTTAATAAACTTATACAGCCCGGTGAAGTTGTAAAAATCTTGCGGTTAAAAATTAGTTTTATTTAGTTAGTTAGTTTTATTAAAAAAAACTTAATCAATTTAAAACGAATTTGTTTAAGATTTGTTGTTGGATTTGTTAAGATTAATGACTTTACGAAATTTATAGGTAATGAAATATATATATTCTATATAGGTATATATTCTAGAAGTTTATTTGAAGATTCTGTATGCCACTTAATTGGACAGGTTGCAGAGGGCTAAGTTCATACTACCAACAATTCTTGTAATACCTACAACTACAGAAATAAATTAATAGAATTGAATTGAATACTCATCAAATCCATACAAACAATATGTTAGTTGTATGTACAGTAACTATTGATGAACTTCAAATACTTATTTTAACTTTATCACTTTTCGCGTGCATGAGATATATTTTTTTTATTTTTAATGAGATAAATTTAATTTTTTTCTGAAGTGGCACGTCGTTACCTTATGACAAAAGGAATTTGAATTCGTCTTAAATCCTAAAATTTTCTTTTAACAGTATTTGAACGTTAATTAAGGAAGGGCTTATAAAGTCAGTCCTAGCAGGTTTTTAACCTGCATTTTCGGTGTATAAAGACACTGTTAGCGGGTTCTTTGAGATTTTGTTAATGGTTTTAAAAACTAGTGATGAGTCAGATTATAATGAGGTTGAATGACCCGCCGAAGCCTACGTGGAACGCTATCTTAGTCATGAGCGCACTGGTGACCTAAAATTTGTGAAAACTACAACTTTTACCGTAATGGTTTCAATTACATTTTGATGACGTTATATCATTTTTACCATATTGTGTCACGTAGTCCTACTTTATTACATGCTTTCTCATAATGCACATGCGCATAGTACTTGCCTACCAATTAATAAACTCAAACCGAATTTCATAATGAAGGCCCTACTGTATTAAGCAGTAGAAGGCTAGCGTCTGTTAATTTATTACTAACATCGTGAGTGGGAGTGGGTGGTAGCATTTGATTATAGATAACAGATTGACAAGAGCGTCGCCAGCCGATGGCTTAGATGGGGGCAAGTTGATACGGAGATTGAGAAAAATGTACATTGTAGGTTCAATCGGGAGCCTCTTGCCCTCGACTTTTTGGCTTGCCTTGCATTCGCTCTAAATAGTAGCAAACTAGAAGAAAAAGTACTAGAATAATCGATCAAGTCTAGTTAATGACATAACACTGTTTTCTTTATCATTTTTTTTAGAATATCTAGAGGAGGGCAGCTGCACCTCTTGGCGACGCCCTTGCAGATTGGTATACAACACTTGATCACCTGTTATTTTGTGGGTAATGAACTATGTAGAGTAGTCACTGGTGCTAAAGTGCTGTGCAGCTACTTGCCCGTTTAGTGATCCACCGCCTGATCCTGACTAGATAATGAAATGTCATGAATCGGGCCGGAGTATATGGTAGCCACACAATAGGTCGCAGGACATCAACGCACCTGTATCATCTACATCTAAAGTGTCGATAGGCCACGGTTGCCTCTTACCATCATGTGATCCATGTACTTTGATTTTCTGCTGACCTATCACATAAAAAATGTGATCACGCCTATTACGAGCTGCTTGGCAGGGCAGCAGATGGTCTTTAGGTTATACTCTATTCTATACAGAGTATCTGTACGAAAACGGGCTAAACAAGCTAGTGGTCTTTTGAATTCCATTATAACTTTTTGTGTGAATGTTGTATCTTGATGGATAGCTAATAATGTGTAGATGTTTTTAAAATGTTCTGCCGTCCAAGTACATTGGTGATTTTTTGAAAAAAAAATACCCTTTATTCCAAACAACATTTTAAAAATCATAAAAAATGTAGAGTTTTCTATCTCTTATTTCAAAACTATGAATGGTTTTATTTATTTTATTGTGTTTTATAATATACTGGAGTAAGCTGTAACTGAATAATAACTTATTATACTAAAATACGCCGTAGTTCTTTTTTTTTGATCTTGTTTTGAAAGTTGTATTACCAATTTTTTTTTAAAAAGGAAAAAAAATATAACTCGTGATTGGTTCACTTTTTCCGCGCATACTCATGGGTAATTAGTTAGCTAGTGACCTCATCTACGCCCCCTTAACGGGATCGGGACACATTTCCAATAAGCCTGTATAATCTGCTATAATAGTTGGATAAAAAAGGGCGTGAATACTATTGCGTACACGTGCACCAAACGTGCACTATATATTGTCAGTGTGAGTCTACGCATAGCAAGTTCAAGTGCATGCGTTTTACGTCACAACACGTACATATTGCGAGATTATGTCAGTAGTGACGTAATACCTACTAACAAATGATTGCACTCCTAATTTTTATATTAATAAAACTAGCTGGCCTGGTGAACTTCGTATCGTTTTACATTGATAGAGCTACTACTGACAAACTATATGGAAAAAATAAAATGTTTTTCCTGTATTTCCTGCAATTTTCCCACTTTTTCGTTTCATATGATCCTTCTAAATGGTACATCCGTTCAGACGTGGTGCGAAGACCACTCGAAATGGGGATTCATATATAATAAGGACTATTCCCAGCAGAACACTTGAGAAATACTATTCAAGACGTATCAATAGGCCCAAACACGATAGGATAATTTTGGGAATTGTATGAATTCCTTTATATATTTTCCATCTCCATCATCATACCAGCTCTAAATTATAACATTTCATTTACATTTAACTTGATTCTGTATGTTCAAATAGCTCAGAGGTTGCCAAACTTATTTCATGTAACGCCCACTTTGAAAATCAGTTGTTTTGTAGCGCCCCCCCTCGTTTTTTTCTTGTCAATAACCTCAATAACATATTTGTTGCGCCTAGTTTAAAAAAAAACATTTTTTTCAAGATTTATACCGCCCCCCTCTAGGCTTCCAGCGCCCACAAGGGGGCGTTATCGCCCACTTTGGGAAAGGCTGAAATAGCTCAATCGGTTGATGACAGCTACTTTAAAATTGGGTTGCTAAGTTCCACCCGGACAAGTATATTTCGGGATATTACAAGTTATATGATTTAAAAAAATGTCTATTTCCCTTGGTCGTCGCATCACGCTTAAAAGAATGGAACAATTTTGCTAAATCAAATTAAATCAATTAATCAATCTAGTATCTCTGTGATCTTGCGGTCCAGGTGTAGGACTAAACTTCATGTGGTCCCGGGTTCGATTTCCGGGTCGGGCAACAAAAAGAAAATGTGTTTTTTTAATTTTCTAACAAAAATAACGTTGCACAGGATTGGATATGTGCCCGGTTGGCAATCGGCTTGCCACCTATTACATTGTGGGACTTCTTCGGCTAGTCGTGGGTGCCCCGCTTGTGATTCTGCCAACCCCTTCGGGAATATTGGCGTGAAGATGCTTACTAGACAAAACGGATATCTTTTTTCCTATGTTAAAAAGTACGTAGATGTTATAAGATTGAAGTTGAATCCGGAATATTAAGCACCTTATGATGTAAGCTTACCGGTTGCACCACTTTCTAAACCGAAATATGACAGTACTACTGGTGGCAGGAATGTATAAGGTAATGGAAACTACTACCTAATCTAGATGAGTAGATTATCCCACGGGTGAATGATGGGATTGTTATATCCCTTTACCACAAAAAATAACTTTAACGTTTTGTTTAATTCGTCCGGAAATTGCGAAAATCAATTTGAAATGGATTTTCCATTTAAAATAGTACTATCAAATAGAGAATATAACCACTACGTTACCGCTATAGTTTAAAGACCGCGCGACACAGACGCGTGGTATGCGCGTGATTGACTCCTTATGAAACGGTTGTCCTCAGTGCAGTACTTTCTAAATTTATTCTTTCCAGAACATCATCGTGTAATACTTTTTAAATGATATTTAAAAAGTTTAAAGTTTGAAGAAGGACGTAGGCCGTTGTTCATCTTAAAATTTCAATGGGTAGCGTTGGAGAGTTAAATATTAAATAAATAGACTAAGTAAGAAGTAAAATAAATTGTATTCAGACTCCTTAACAGTTATGTAGCGAGGAGTAGGTTAGAGATACCTACCGTTATCCAAATGTCAAGATTTAAGAATCAGGACAGCGAAAGTAGTTTAACATCATCAATACGGTATATTGTCTAGAGAAAAATGTAAAGCCTACTTTTTTGCCGTAGCCTTCACAACTTCATTCATTAGCTCGTATTTTGTTTGGCTAGAACGTAATTAAAAAAGAGACCAAATTTTTGAAAGTTCATTCGCAGGGTCTGTCCATTTTTACCTTTAGGCCGTTATAAAATTATAAATAAATATCCCTGGACAAGTTACACAAATTGAATCTCACCCCAAAGTAAGCAAATTATATGCTTGTATTATGGGTGTTAGTCAACGATTCTAACCCATAGAAAGACTTAAATAGATACCAGAATAACTTTAATAAACATCCAGACCCGGAAATACAGACATCTAAATGTTCATCACACAAATGCCTGCCCCCGTCGGGAATCGAACGCGTGTACGCGAGCCACTCGACCAACGAGGCGGTCATTAGTGCTCATCATCCTTGTCGTCCGTTTGTAGATTAGCTGGTAATCATTTGACTGGTTTTTTGTTGTTTTCTCGAAGTGTTGTTGTTTATGGTATATGCCATATTTTCCAATTTAATTTCATAATTTGTAATAATGCCGGCTTACATACATGCTAGCAAATTATATTATTGAAATTGTCTTAATGGAAACAAAATTTCTAGCTCGTGGCCTATATAGTAAGCAATGAGCATGACATTTGAAACTATGAGAAACAATATTATGTCTGTTGACCATTATAGCATATGAAATTAAGGCAAATGAAATTCTGGAAAGTGGGTGTGACCGCATTTGACTAATTAAAGCAAAAGGCACCGTTAACATGTTTGGTGTTTGTAAGCGATGTATATATTTGTTATCACTGAGAAGTCTGCTTATTTGCCTTCCTTTTCTAAAAAAACAAGTGGGCACCAGAATTGTGTGACGAACAAGCAATAATTTAAAACTAAACAATAAACCTGACTGCAAAACAAAAGAAGTATTAAATAGAGAAATTACGAGTAAGGTAGCCGGTAAACTTAAATTTGCTCGAAGTCTAACATTTTGGTCTTAGGTTGGCAAAGCACCATTACCAACTTTGGTGGCTCTCGGCGGCGAGCACTTCTTACCATCAGGAAATCAGTCTGCTTGTTTGCCTTCCAATATCGTAAAAAAATGTTTTTTCATTTTTTTAAAGTACCCAGTTTCATTAATTATCAGGACGATTCTAACGATACCTTACATGTGTGATCGATATATATTTAAATACGTACACTCCAAAAACATTACCTCCTCTTCTAAAAAAGTCGTGTAATAATACGAACTTGGATTCTGAAGATATCTCTTGTTTCGTACGGGTACGTTCATATTTTCACGTCATAAATCAATTTATATTCATGAGATTCCGATACCCTTTATCGCGAACCTTAGCGTTCTGGAATATTCTTATTTCACATATATCTGAAAACCCCTTTCGTTTCTATTTGAACCCTGACATATGTAAGACGATCTATTAATGTTTCGCCATGGATTTTCGATATTTTCTAGCCTTTATAAGAAATGACGTTATTTAAACGATTAAAGTTTCAAAACAATTTGGAAGTGTATCCTTACGTACTTATAATGAAACAGCAGTATAAATAAATATGTGTCTATATTAAAAAAAACTATAATTGCTACTTGCGTATTGTATACTCAATTTTTCTGGAATTTCACCATCAGATCCAAATTTTAAAGTAAGAAATGGAACCAAATAAGAAGTACGCTCTTTCAAAAAAAAACTGACGGAGAAAACGAGAAACATAGCTACAATCCTTCCTTATCCTTTTTCTAGGTCGGTTAAAAACAGTAAAAGATATTGCCTAAGGGCTCACATTCCTACAATTTTTATTAGTAATCAAAAATACAATAGCTCACCACAACAATTTTAAGTATGGTGATATGGATAGGTACAGGTAATGGAAGCAAATATAGTAGAATATATATTTTTACCGTCTCGTTGGTTCAGGGGTTAGCGTACACACCACCGAAATGCCGCGGGATTTGGGTGCGACTTGCGATATTTAGATGTATTTCCGTGTCAGGGTGCTTATTCAGTTTATTCTGGTCTAGAAAAGAAAAACATAAGGTCTACAAAGGGGACACGAATTACACTCGCCTTTTAACAGCAGTCAGACAGAACAGCGTATGATCTATTCTACAAAGGATACGCACGAACCAACAGGGGGATGTTTGTGTTGATCCTAAACGTGTTAAGCACGTGCCCAATAATGTGCTCAAGATAAAACATGTTATTCCAATTAAATAATATCTGTGACAAATTTTAGATGATGTATGCTATCTATTCTTGTTTTGCTCAACAATGTTTATGTTATGGATAAAAGTAATGTGACTCGTGACGTATTGAAGGTCACAGGCGAAGAGTTTCTTAATCTTCAGAGATCATGGCCCTTACCATAAATTTACGGCTTGTTAAGTTTATTATACTTGCTACCGTGTCTGTAAATTATTTGTATGTAAACTTTGAACAGCGCCTCTATTGGTAAATAAGAGAAACACAATTTTAGATCAAAACATATATACGGTCGTATTGAAAATACCTAAATAATAAATAAATATTCCTGAACAAGTTACACGAATTGAATCTAACCCCAAAGTAAGCAAATTATATGCTTGTGTTATGGGTGTTAGTCAACGATTCTAATACATAGAAATACTTAAATAAACCAGAATAAATTTAATAAACACCCAGACCCAGAAACGCAGACATTTAAATGTTCATCACACAAATGCCTGTCCCCGTCGGGAATCGAACCCGAGCCTCGCGTTTGGTCGATGTAGTTAGGCGTGTACGCTAGCCACCAACGAGGCGGTCAAGTTTGAGAAACCTACTCCTTTTTTGAATTCGGTAAAAAGTGTCATAGATTTCGACAAGGAACTTACCGAAAGTAATCTATACATACTCATGATAAAAGCTCACTAAAGCTTAAGAAATTCTACGATCATAGGTAATCCCAACTAAACTAAACTAAAAACGAAAGTAAAAAAAAACTTATTTTTTTTAACAGTATAATTAGGATACTTATCATTTACTAGCTATTGCTAGCGGCGTTGCCCGCGTGGTTAATGGTCTAACAAGAACATTTTTTTCGTGATAAAACTATCCTCTATCCAAGTTACTATCTATGTGTGTAGCAAATTTCATGAAAATCGGTTCAGCCGTTTTTGCTACCAGACAAAAAAGGTACAAATGTTCGCATTTATAATAGTAGGATTTTACGCGTGTTGGTACGGGGCCACTGAGTATTGACATACTCGTACTAAGCTCTCAGCCAGGCTGCTCGTGTGGGCAAGCACTGGGTTAAGTATCGGTCATTATCAACAAGACCACTGGTGGTAAAGTGCTCTGCAGCATCGTACCCGGGTAGCCTCATCCACCGCCTTACATTTAACATATTTTGTCACATTATACTGTTGCTATGTCTGTAATTGCTAAACTTAAAAATCTATAGACTGGAAGTTACAAGACAATCAGAAAACCGCAAAATGAATAAATTAAATCGGACTACGCGTTAAAGAATTAGATCCTAACTTGCGGCTTCGCACGGGTATAAAATATGCATATAAATCTTCCTCTTCAATCACTTTATTAAAATAACCGCATCAAAATCCGTTGCGTAGTTTTAAAGATTTAAGCATATAAAGGGACATAGGGACAGGACAGAGAAATCGACTTTGTTTTATACTATGTAGTGATTTACATTTGATTTTAATCCCCTTTCTAATGGGAACCCCGTAGAATGTCATCCTAGGTCTCCCCGGGTAGGTACCGGGTAGGTAGGTAGGTACATCCATCCACACTTACATTGTGTATCTGCTTTATCAATCTTTGATGAGTCATTGTTTCTACGTTGACGATGACTTTCAGTTGTGTGGAAAGAAAAGCGGATGAAAGATTGATCCGATCTTTCCACATGACTAAACTAGCGGAGCATACCCTTTCTCATTTTAAGACCAACACTTTCTTTCAATCCCACTCTTTCTCGGATCATACTTTAACGAATGCTTTCAGCGAGCGGTACGCCACTGATGTTTCGTTGCACTCTTATTCTCTTATTTCGACCGCATTTATCCTACTCTCGTGCTTTTTCTGACATCAGCCATCAACTAACTCTCGCTTCTATACAACACTGTTGGGATAAAAATTCAAAACTAGTCTCATACCTTGATATAAACCTCGCTTTGCAGTAGCTTACCGAGGCCTCTATTCTCACTATTCCCTACACATTCTCTTCTTTCTACTTCCGCGTACACCGTTAAATTAGAAAGTACTTTAAAATCCCGCTAAAACACAACCAAGATATACAATTTAATTCACTTGTTCCAGCTCTACATCACCAACTACAAACCTCTTTAGTGAGCGGCATAATAAATAGGTAGCCTATAACTTTCCTCGAAAGATAAAGTACCTAACTGCCGCTGTCGGTTTAGTAGATTCAGCGTGAACATACCGACAGACAGATCCTTTTTTTGTTTATAATTGATTGACCTCAATAATAGAAATATTAGTGAAATAATCATTCAGCTATTCTAAAAACTGCCCGAGATATCGAAACTTCAAAATCGTATTTTTGGACTTAGCAAAAAACGTTCTATATTAAAATTGTACCCGAATGTGACGTCAACTTCGAGGACGTCAAGGAAAACTAGTATAACCTAACATATTTCAACATAACTTCCCATATTTTATTGTAGACATTGTAGTTTTTAATAAATGAAATATCAGTCACTTATCCTTATTACTTTTCTGGAGTTTTTATCAAAGTTTTTTATTTTGTTTCTTGTGTTCAGGATATCATTTTACTAAAATTAGAACAAAGATTTTTTTTCCATTAGCAGAAAGGGAAAGCAGTTAAAAGGAAAGAGAAATAACTTCACAATATTCAGTTGTTAGATTTGAGCTTCCTGTAAAAAAATGGTTAAATTAGCTAGTTGTTACCGTCGTCGACCATTGTTCTTCATAAATGAAATTTATGGCTTCAATTCTTTGAACAATGACACAAGCCTCACTCTTGGAAAAATCAAAATATAATTTTCCAGCATAAGGAAAGTTCAACGTTCTTTTACCTCAGCTTTTGTTATAACATTATTACATATTTTTATTTTTTTTACTAAATTACCCCCGGTTTCTATTTTCCGAATGTACACTAATAATTGTGGGTGTACGTTGATTTCTGTATTCGCTGCTGCAGTCTAAAAGTCTTGTGGAATTTAATTTGTAGGTTTCGTCAGATTTGTCTTTTAGTATATAAAAAACAATGGACACATTTTAAACGCCATTTTGTGAGGTAAGATTTTGTATTACTCTAAACCCTTTGAAAAAAAGAAAAAATATTTATATCCAATGTTGAACTTATTGTTAGGGTTAAAAAAAGGCTTATCACAATATTGTTTAGATTTGTGTAGATAGTAATTTTTTTGCTTTTAATAGTTTTGTTGAGATAAAAAATAAAAAAAAAAAATAACATTTCATCACAATTGTTAAATACTTTGTTTTGATAAATGGGAATCCTAGATACCACTACTCGTTCAAAAAAATCGCGAGTTTAATTGTCCTAGTTGCATATTTCAGGTAATATTCAGGTAACTTACGACGTAGTATCGACATAATATAAACATTTTAGTTATGAAAACAATAATATTTACGTGAAGGTCGTGCATAAGTTGATTGAAAACATTTTGTAAGTCATCTACGTTTTCTACAACGTAAGAATATTCAAATAAACACAACGTGATGTCTGTCAGGTTCAGGTATTTGGGTTATATCGTTTGGTTTATGTAAGTTTTTATGAGAGGTTGTTTAAAAAATAGCCAAGTTTCTTACAGGTTAGGTAAAGAAATATCAAGTGCCAATTGTACTACCTGCCTAGGTCCTTCCAAATTCATTGGTGCTTTTTTACAAACTCGCCGATTTTGGTGGCCATAGAATAAAACCCGATCAATTAAAACGAGAGATTTTGAATATTTCAAAGAAACATTCAAAATCTACCCTTTTTTACACACTCTTAGGTAGGTACTTTAGATAAAAACAGATATAGGTCGCGGCACGAAACTCTAGCGCTGAGCGAAACGTGGAGGGGATAGCTGCGCATGGGTACCGTCGCGCACGCAATACAAATTAGTAATTTAATTGCTTAATTAAAAACAGCAAAATAATGCTTTAATGTAAAGTCAAATAGTAAGTCTAGCGGTGAACAAAATGTGGAACTTAACTGCGTATGGGTACTGTCACGCACGCAAATATTACTTAAGTAATATTACTTCATGT
>NJDC01002357.1:195223-212709 GCA_002245475.1 Calephelis virginiensis
CATCTTTGTAACACTCATATTCCGCAAATAAATATTTTTTTTTTCTTTACACTATTTATTAGATACTAAAAGAAATATTCACCCGCACGTATATAAATAAGATAACAACGTCCGCTTTTTACGGGTGAATATTTCTTATTTTATACATATATTTATATAAATCTATTTATACAAAAAAGTATCCCCGATTCACGTCGTCACGTTAATGGATAGGTCAAGTTAGTTATTGTTAACAAGCGATACTAAGTTCGTTAGGTCGGCTAGTTTACTAAAATAAAAATCTGTTAAAGCACAAATTAATTCGTTCAATAACGAAGTTTATGTTACCTAATTTTTTTTTTCTTCTTCTTCATGCATTTATATTTACAAATTAAAATTAATATTGTTTAGTAGTTTAAGTTTTAGCCCTGATGATGCTGTATAAGCGAAACCGGCAGGCTATTTACAAAATAATTAATTCTGTGATATGTAAAACAGTACAAGTGTTTCTTAATTTAAAAATATGAAGATTGAACCTTGTTTAACTACTGCAACGTTTCGGTTACCTACTGTTTTCATTAAGCTATTTAGTTTACATATAAAACTCTTTAGTTTTGATATTTATAAACTCGCTATGTTTCTTGTATAACTATCAAACTTGGCTAATCCATCGCAAGTCGCAACTGAGGTGTCGCAATTTAACGAAAGGTGCATTATGTTTATTTAAAAACATTATATTATTAATTACGGTCTTGTGTATTTTAGTTTTTTCTTTGTAATTTTTTAAATCGGGTACCTTAATACCTTAAGAGGTAGGTACGGTACGATACTACGGTATAAATCTAAGTAGACAATTTCAATGCTCGCCTTAGTTGGCTTTTTGAGGTCTCGGGTTCGAACCCGAATCGGACAAAAAAAGAAAAGAAAATATGTATTTTCAATTCCTTTATAAAAATAACATTGCCCAGTTTTGGTAATATGTCGGTTAGCGATAGGCTTGCCATCTACCACTTTGTGGGACTTAGTGTCTTCGGCTAGTCGTATGTGCCCTGTTTGTGTCTCTGTCTATCTCTTCGGGGATGTAAACGTGAAAATACTTTAATTTCTAAATTAGCAGATTACTCATAGACAAAAGGTGATCTTAGTTTCTGTGCCCGGATGCCTCGCACCCCTTGCATTTCCGGGTACGTACAACCCTGCAATCAAACAAAGAAAAATAACATAGTAGTAGGTTTTTTTAAGTAGCAGTAGTACCCAAGTCTTCCAAAAAAAACTACTAGTTACTACAACTTTACCTAATTTCGGCGGGTTTCCCCGTGTTAGTCCGGGCTCCTTTGCAGAATAGACAATCTGCCTTCCTGCCAGGCAACTCGTAAAAGGCGAGCACAGGCTTACCGTCACTAGCACCGTTACATCTGACTAGGTGGTAGAGTTTCGCAGCGACTCACCCGGATTGGTACCACCGCCTTATCTATTCCTGCCGCCATAACGTCATAACGTGTTCCGGTTTGGAGGGTAAGGTAGCTGGTAAACTAACTTTTGCTCGAGGTCTAAGCCTCAGGTTGGCAACGCACCATTACCACCTTTGGTGTCTCTAGGCAGCGTGAATTTCTTTCCATTAGGAAATCCGTCTGCTTGTTTGCATTCCAATATCATAAAAAAAATATAGTTTTCTTACTATAATTGAAATACAATTTACATTCCTCTGTTGTTGTCAGGTAGGTAAATTAGTTTATTCTCTTCACGGCCTGTCAATAGCAAACCCCTGCTGTTAATTTGTAAACCAGTGATATATTAATATTCAGATTCGTCTTTTAGATACAATTAATTTTATTTAAGTTTTTTCCCTGTGTTGGTCCGGGCTCCTTTGCAGAATAGACCATCTGCCTTCTTGCCAGGCAGCTCGTAAAAGGCGAGCACAGGCTTACCGTCACTAACACCGTGACATCTGACTACGTGGTAGAGTTTCGCAGCGATTCACCCGGATTCGTATCACCCGTTACCTATTCCTGCCGCCATAACGTCATGACGTCTTCCGGGTAAGAGGGTAAGGTAGCCGGTTAACTTAGTTTTGCTCGAAGCCTAACATCCCGGCCTCAGTTTGGCAACGGACCATTACCATCTTTGGTGTCTCTAAGCGGCGTGATTTTTTTACCATCAGGAAATCAGTCTGATTGTTTGCCTTCCAATATCATAAAAAAAATATCTTTTGGTTTTTCTTTCATTTTCTTTCTTTATCTTTCATTACGCAGGAAGGTTCCACGCTTATGAATTTTAAAGTTTGAATCTGGGTCTAAAAATGTATGCATTATTTTTGCCAGAATACGGAAACGGGGAAATTAAACACCCTATAGGTACTTTGTGCATCGATAGAAGAAGGAGCTGGAAGATACACATATCCACCACATTGATGTTACCCTTTACATCTTTACTAAACCAATTATTTGTTACGATATTTCCAAACAGATACGACGTAGCGATCACTTACCTACCTTCAGTTTACCAAATTGCCCGTCTGCCTTCGTTTTGATAAAAAAAAATAACACAGGGAATTATTCATGAAATATTATTAGGTACATACATCTAGTATTCACGTTTTCATGACTATTTCTACTTATAGCTAAGTAATAGATACTAATATTATTATCTAGCGATATTTGGTCTTATTAAATCTGATGAGCATGTAATACTAATATTATAAATGCAAAAATTTGATCGTTTGTTTGTTACTCCTTCACGTAAAAAGTGCAGAACGGATTTTTATGAAATCTGGCACACACATAGTGGGTAACTTGGAGTAACACATAGGATAGTTTTTATTCCGTAAAATGTTTCTGCAAGATGTAATATCGATTGCCGTGTTTTCTGATATTTTTGTCAAGTATCTAAAGATATTTGGTGATTAAGTCAGGAGATCAAGTGATACCTATGCTTAAACAGACTTTATGACATGCACAAATATGTCAATTATAAAAGGGACGATAGTTAAGGGATGGAATTGTTCTAGAGTTGGTCCGGGCTCCTTTGCAAAGTAGACCATTTGCCTTCCTGCGAGGCAGCTCGTAAAAGGCGAGCATAGGCTTACCGTCACTAACACCGTGACATCTGACTAGGTGGTAGAGTTTTGCAGCGACTTACCCGGATTGGTACCACCGCCTTACCTATTCCTGCCGCCATAACGTTATGACGTGTTTCGGTTTGGAGGGTAAGGTAGCCGGTAAATTTACTTTTGCTCGAGGCCTAACATCACGGCCTCAGGTTGGCATTCCACCATTATTACCTTTGGTGTCTCTAGGTTGCGTGAATTTCTTACCATCAGGAAATCCGTCTACTTGTTTGCCTTCTAATAACATAAAAAAAGAGTGAATGTAATTTAAATATTATACTATAATTAATTTCCAATTTCAAAATGACTTATTTTATTCATTTCTTAATGTTATTTATTATACATATCGCCTCTGTGGTCTAGCGGTCCGGGTGTTGGACTTGACTGCATGAGGTCCTGGATTCGAATCCCGGGTCGGCCAACATAAAGAAAATTGGATTTTTCCAATTTTCTAATTAAAAAAAATGTTGGTCGGGATTGGAAATGTGCCCGGTTGGCGATGGGCTTGCCACCTATCACATAGTGGGACTTAGTGTCTTCGGCTAGTCGTATGTGCCCTGTTTGTGCCTCTGTCTATCTCTTCGGGGATGTGAACGTGAAAATACTTTTTTACTTTATTATAAAGTTAAGTAAATACAGACTCCAAAAGTCTGGCTCGCGGTTATTGGTGGAGTTAGGCGTGTACTAGGGTACCTCGGCCAACGAGGAGATAAAGACTGCCACGGCTTTACCTTAGACATCCTGGTAAGAATGATTATGGCAACTTATGACTATTTTACAATATTTTTGAAGTGAAAACATCTTAAGCGGCGTTGCGCACTTTTTTGGAATGGGTAAAAACTTCTAAACTCGCGTCAGATCGTAAGATCGTAAGACGGGCAGGGCGCATGCGCGAATAAGACGGCGCGAGATTTAAAGTAAAACGTAGATTCATTGCTGTTTTTGTATTGCTTAGATATTTCCGAAGAGTATAGGATTCGCAGTACGAGTGAGTGTAAAGAACTGCGGGTCGGCCCCTCACGTTGATCTGCAGTTTTAAATAATTTGTTCCGTAAAGTGTAATCTGTTTCTTGCTTTGAATGCTTTGCAGTTTGTGGTAGATAAAATAGATATTAGTTTAGTAAAACATCTTTTAATTTGTTTGCGACTTATAGGTATATCATAGTTTCTTAAAGATTACAGTACAACATTGTGACGAAGTTTAGCTGTTTTCAAAAAAGCTGTAAGTTTAACAAAGGATATAATAGTAGAAGGAAAATCGATATACACATATATATTATATTGAATTTAATTATGTATAAGTTTGAAAAATTAAATATTTCATCATATTTTATCTCACACCTAAGTAATACTATTTTAACCAACGGAGGTGAATTATGAAGTGGCCGTACTAGTAGAAAGCGTACTGAAGTTTCATGACTTAGCACAGAGTACTAATAGGTAGGTAATAATAAGGTGTACTAGTACATTTTGTGGATCGTACGATTACGGTGCGAATCCAAAAATGTCCGATTAAGTACAAGACTATTGTATTCTACCACATAAATGATAGCACTTTCATACTGATAATTAAAGCAATTCGTGCAAAATTATTCCCTAACCATTCCAAAATATCAAAAATGCACAACGTTAATATTCAATTTTTCACTTCTGCCGGCACTCCCGGAGTAGAACCGGTTTTTTTTTGTATTAGATACTTTAATGTATTACGTTTTTACTTACGAATAGCACTGAAATAAAAAATCTTAATAATCCGCGACAGTACCTACACACACGCACGCACACAGACAACCCTAATTTTTTAAAAGGCTTTTTTTTATTAACAAGAAAATAAAATAGTCGAAGATCCGAAGTTAGGTCGACCTACACTGAATTGATAATAGGATGAAAACGGTTTTATAGCAAATTTAGTACATCAGAAAATATACTAAAAATGGGTTGCCTGAAAAAAACCTGGTCCTTTTGTTTTTAAATGTTTTTTAATCATTAACTGGTGCAATATTATGATTTTAAAGTAGGAATAAGACGAAGTTGCAGAATTTAGGTTGCCTGTTGTTTATCTGGATTGCCAGATATAAACAGATAATTGTCGATGCTAGTTACTTTCACGGGATCGGATAATAGGAAAAATATATATCAACATATTATGTACAGTTTTGTTACAATTTTTATAACAATTGAAGTTTATATATAGGGTTGCTGAAAAAAAATGTGGAAATGTTCAAAACATTTTTTTTAAATAATTAAAAAAATTCGGTCCAGGATTTTTTTAGAAAACTCTTTTTTAATACATTTTCTGATATACTAAATTTGCATTTTTTCGCCTCTGTGGTCTAGCGGTTCAGTTGTTGGACTTGACTGCATGAGGGTTCGAATCCCGGGTCGGGCAACAAAAAGAAAATTGGGTTTTTCCAATTTTGTAATAAAAAAAATGTTGCTCGGGTTAGGACAAGTGCCCGGTTGGCGATAGGCTTGCCACCTATCACATTGTGGGAGTTAGTATCTTCGGCTAGTCGTGGGTGCTCTGGTTGTGCCTCTGCCTACCTCTTCGGGAATATGGGCGTGAAGATACTTTAATATATTTTCTGATATACTAAATTTGCAATAAAACCGGTTTCATCCTATTATCAGCTCGGTGTAGGTCGACCTAACTTCGGATCTTAGACCAAAAGAGTTTTGATGTAGATCAGATATTGCAAAATTATTATTAGACAGTATTGCTACAATAATACGAAAGGCACTTACTGTAATATAATTTACTTAATACAAGTTAAATATTTAGTTCAACACTGCGAGTCCGTAAAATATCTCGCCCTACAAATAAAATAATAGAGGAAAAAGTAAAATCAGCTCTTATACCGTAAACAAGATACCTACTTAATTACATAACATACAATGTACGTCTAACGTATTATTTTTAAACAGTTCAAGTTTTTTTTTTTTTACTTTTAGACTACTATTGACATATCATATGTTATTAATTTGTTTTCACACATTTAAATTAAACTCACAAAATTTACAAAATTTCTAAAGAGCGCTTTATAAAATATCTATCTATTTTTTCTTCAAAGTTTAAACATGTTTTGATACATCATTAACATTTTGTTTAAATGGGAACACTAATTGGATAAATGGAGTCACATATCTTTTGACCATAACGTCAGTGACCAGACTACCTTGTTGCGGGTTAGGATATCCTCCAAAACCAACAAATTCTAACTTCAATTCGTACAATTATGTTTTTTCCATATGGAAATCAGATTTTTTTTAATTGTATTTTCCGGGCTAAAATGTTGTTAACCGCGAGTTAACCGACCGACCAGACAAGACTAGACAAGTCAAGCTAAGGGAAAAGTGAATGTCGTGTTGTACTAGAAGGTAAAAAAGAGCAAGAAAAGTTTGGAATGAATGTTGCTTCACCAACAGTAGTATTGATTATTAAATAGTAAGGAAAAAAATAAGATAGCACGTCTTCTCTACTCTACTGTTTTTGTAATTCATATTGTGTATATTGTCAATATTCTATGGTTTTTAATTAAATTATGTATTAGACATGTCAGTCTAAGAAATTAGTAGGTACGTACCATCTAGTCTTTTGGTTTATTTGATAATAAGAAGCTTAGTATAATTTATATTATATTTACAGCCATGACTGATAACGGCTGATATTATATAACAGGTATGCCGTCGCCGTACGCTTTTTATAACTCAAGAACGGGCTTATTTATCCAAATCAAATGTTTATTTTTCATTGGCTTTTGTGTTATGTCATTCATGGGGTCACTATAAGTAGGATGGGGTATAATCTGTGTACGTAGTGAAGCACGTACCGGGCTGTACCGGGCCGCTGTAAGTCGCGGCTGTCAGCCTTGTCTGTCAGCAGCGTCCAATAATTTGTTTCCAGCTTAAGATTTTTTTTGCTTTTAAATTCTACATGATTAAAATCTAAATGTTTTTCGTTTCTTTTAAATTTTAAACCTTTTATTCTTTCTACAGCCAGAAGAGTTTACATCGTCATGCCACCTCTACATTATGTTCTAGTTAACTTCAGTACTTTTAATGATAGTGTGAACTAGACGTCTATCTAAACATTCCATCACACTAACACAATTCTAAATACGTATTCACAGGAGCACTCAGTGAATGCCTTGCCTATAAATAATTAGAGCATTATATGACGTCATGACTCTGTACTAGAAACCAACTGAAGCGATCCTAAGACTTGATGTTCCCACACAGATAAGTGATTAATGCCCGGATCCCATATTCAAGAAACAAGGCGTTTTTGCCTACGAACAGTAGTTTAACTCAAAGGTATAAAATAAAAGAGTACATTACATGTAAATTAATATTATTTAAATATTAAAATGTTTTATTTGTTATTGGTCTGAGCTCAAAGCATTTTATGTAACAGATGAGCAACGCTTCATTACATTTAGATAAACAACCAATGGCTATGCTAACGGATTACGGTTCGTGGGTTATAGGAATCGAGCTTAAGTACCTATGAGTATAATAATATTGTATCTGGTAAGGTACAAAAAGGAGGAAAAGTTATCTCGTTATTTGTCCCACACTGATTTGGGGAAATCTCTCTCTCTTCAGTCGATTCCCTCACTGCTGAGGATCGTGACTCCTTTTGATCCTGTCTACCAGCTGCTTCCATTGGTTGCGTTCCGTCGCTTGGTGGAGCGCAGCGCTGACGGGCATCTCCAGCTGTTTGGAGATTTGGTCCGACCACCGTTCACCGTGGAAACAAAAAAACAAGCTGACACAAAGCGAAGAACGGACTTAGGCGAATTCTTACAACATATCGCAATTATTTGCTGAACCTTTAGATCAACATTTTAGTGTTAATAAATGTAATGGGCATTATTATTACGCAATTTTACAAACTTGTTGGATGTACATCGAAAAATCAAAAAAACTTTGACGCAGATGCGATATTAGGGATTCTAATCAGGTTTCAATATTTCATTGATATTCAAGTGCTTCCGAATGAACTGATATTAATGTAGACTAAACATGTCACGTCAGCCTAAAATATTCAAGGTTTACTCCAAATATGGACAGGCTAATTAGGATCTTTTGTCAAACGTCGCAATATAATACACAGGGCTTTGCATCAAACTGGTCATTGAAATGGTAATTTAGGCATGAAGCTGCAAAAACTGTAAGAACCCTTGGACGAAGCGTGGCGCTTAAGCCAATTTCTATGCAAATTATCTTGTCTCTTCCAAAAATTGACTATGACGTACTTAATTACAATAGCTATCTTTAAAGTATAAGTTTTAATGAATTCTTTGTAAATGGGAAATAAAGACATTAGGATTTTTTCTCTATACTCACTGTTAGAAATATTAGTAGTACTAATAGTTGCTTTTGTCTTTTCTTAAAATATTGTTTTTAAAAGACTTCAAAAAAAGTTTATTTTTTTGTGTTGGAAGATAGCGAACAAGCACCTGGCTATATCCTAATGGTAAGAGATAACCGAGGCATATAGACACCATATTTGTTGTGTCTCCCCGTGTTGGTACGGGCTCTTTTGCAGAATAGACCATCTGCCTTCCTGCCAGGCAGCTCGTAAAAGGCGAGCATAGGCTTACCGTCACTAACACCGTGATTAGTCTGACTAGGTGGTAGAGTTTCGCAGCGACTTACCTGGATTGGTACCACCGCTTTACCTACCTATTCCTGCCGCCATAACATTATGACGTGTTCCGGTTTGGAGGATAAGGTAGCCGGTAAACTTACAACCCAGCCCCAGGTTGGCAACGCACCATTACCACCTTTGGTGTCCCTAGGCGGCGTGAATTTCTTACCATCAGGAATCCGTCTGCTTGTTTGCTTTCCCATATCATAAAAAAGGTACATCGTTGTCTTTGAGCCGAGGTTTTAGACTAATTGTGCAAGTCTCCTGACTCCCTCCGGACCGGAACATGACACTAGCATTATGGCGAGCAAAGGCCAAACCAGTCATTAAAACCAGACGACTGGTGGTAGAGTCCTGTGCAGCAACTTGTTAGGGTAGGAATACACTGCCTTACCTACTCCTGTCACCAAAATTACTGTTATATTAGAGTAGGGTAGGCGATAGACTTCCACAATTTGCAGAACATTCTGGCAAAAAGGCATCTACAACATCTATGGTGTCTATAGGCTAAGGTTACCTTTTGATATTATTTGTTATTATTACTATATTATTATTATCATTTATTACTATCTAGGTTATGGTAAGCCATCATTGGAGCCGTGTGCTTGTTTGCTGTCTTTTGCCATTAAAAAAAGGTACTAATATGTATAACCTAAAAACCACTATTCATATCGTGATAAAACAAATATTACACCACCTCCGAATCATGACCTATCTTAAAAAAAAAATCATTAAAATTGGTTTATTATTCGTCGAGTAATCGCGAAATTACATTTATCCGTATTGTGAACCTCCCTTTTTAACTGAGTTAAAAAAACGACGAGGTTCTTAATTCGGCACGTATATTTTTTTTATGTATATACTCGGATTTCTCCGAAGTTTCTGGACCGACTTTTTTTATTTGATGCGAAATAGTTTCGAATTAGTCCCAAAAAATTTGATTTAGATAGGTACATTAGTTTTTATTTTATGAGCATTTTTTATGTATTTTCATCTATCCCGATGTTAATTTTTATTAAATTAAATCATATCAGCAATAAACTAAGAAGTATTGAATATAAATAACTACATTAATAAAAACCGACTTCAAAACTTAAAAGTAAAAAATAATAAAGATTTAATGTTATTTATATAATACCCATTGTTTATATGTGCCATTTACTAATAGGTTTGAAGTCGGTGCTTAGCCAATTTTATACTTATTTGTAATATAATTATTAGTTTAAGGCTTGGCACCGACTTCAAACCTATTAGTAAATAACACATATAAGTAATAAAAAAATATATAATTAATATTAAATTTATTATTTTCTACTTTTTAGTTTTGAAGTCGGTTTTTATTGACGTATTTATTTTTATTGAACGTAAAATGATCTAGCAGTTTTCGAGTTATAAGACGTGTTAGTAAACTAACATAACAATAGTTTTCATGATTTCTAGATATTAGAATAACAAATTGCACCTAGTTACGGTTGCTTTGACTTCGGACTTTATCCGTGAGAACGTTAACATGACAAACAATGTATTGTGTAATGATAAGCATTCCTTTGAAATTTTATCATCAGCTCCAACGCTGGTTTCGTTTATCTTAATTCGAACACCAGTGACGTTGGTATTTCTTAAATAAACACACTTGGGTACATATTAACTGTTTACTTGTTAATATCAAAGTGTTTGTAGTTTATTTTATGAACAGTTTGAACTTGGTTTTGAACTGTTACTGCAATTCCACTTGAAATGGTTATAATTATGCTAATTTACTGCGTGTGTTATGATTTCCATATTTTTAAAATAGGTAATGGATGATATAAAAGAAAAGTTTCTTTGTTGTATTATCTTTTGTTAAATACAACAGTATTGGATTTTGTCTTTTATTGTATGTTTGTTGCGCTTGGCCAGTAACGAGTACTCGATAGTTCTTTTTTCAGAAGGTATGTCGTGATTCTTTTTTTTTTTGAATGGCTAATTTGTTGCTAACCGCGAGGTTTTTACAACTTCACCGGGCTATTTTGGGCTGAGCAGAGTGCTCAGCCCGAGACATCATTATTTAAATGTATTGGACTGTTCCCTACAACGTCAGCAACAAGGGCTGTCTCCCGGGAGACCGTACCTCGACTTAGTGTTGCGTTCTGGTTACTGGGTGGACTTGATGGAGGAGTAGTGGCGGCTCGTCGCTTGGCATTAGGCGCCGGGCGCAAGAGAGCTCTTCATCGCGGAGACCGGCGACGACGGTGTAGAGCAGCCTTTCCAAAAGTGGGCGATAACGCCCCCTTGTGGGCGCTGGAAGCCTAGAGGGGGGCGGTATAAATCTTGAAAAAAATGTTTTTTTTTAAACTAGGCGCAACAAATATGTTATTGAGGTTATTGACAAGAAAAAAACGAGGGGGGGGGGGCGCTACAAAACAACTGATTTTCAAAGTGGGCGTTACATGAAATAAGTTTGGGAACCTCTGGTGTAGAGTGATGTTGTTTTGTGAATTTGTGTTCGGGTTGGGAGGGTGTATAGCGTTTGCCGCGGTTATTGGGTCCGGATCCGATAACACGTGGCGGGAAAAAAAATGTCGTGATAACGAAGCGGTCCGATATGTTTAAATTTGATCAAGGTCTGAAAACTGTCTTTTGGGTTGTATCTTATAATAAGGGTTGTATACGGATGTTACCAACGACTGCTGCCTGCTAATTTGCATCCGTAGAGAGGGAAGATTTTATCCAAATTTTAGAATAATCGGAAGATGGAGACAAAGTTTGCTGTGATAATATATAAATAAAAGGGACTGTGGGTTGTGCCTCAGCCTAACCCTTCGGTGATATGGGCGTGAAGATTTTTAGACGAACTGAATAATGTTTGAAACAACACCTATTTTTCCATTATTTCGTAAAACCGGGTTTAAATGTTATTGTACTCGGCACACTAATCAAACTGCAGAAAAGAAATTTAGTTTTTGTTACACATTTTGAGTTTGAAATTTATGAGCACGTGGAATTAGAGCAAATAAACTAACAGTCCTGACCTATTTCTCAGCTTAAATTAGTTTGTGTTTCATTCTCTGTTGAGACGATTATCACGATGTTGAATATTATAATGATGATACTATCTAACGTAATGAAGGAAATAAGAAACTGAATGACAGAAATAGATGACATATAAATTATCTTGTAATAGCTGTCCAGTCTTGTAATCCGTTTTGTGGCGTTAAAAATTGAAATAAAAAAAAGTATCTTCACGCCCATATCCCCGAAGAAGTAGAATTTAACATTTTTAGTAGCCGCTTATTATTTAAATGAAGCATTTATTTATTTTAACTAGTGGTCGCCCATTGGTCGAAATTCGACCATAATAAATTTTACTATCTTGTTTATAAGAACACCATCTTAATTTCGCAAGACCAACTACTTTGTTTCCAAACTTTTTAGTGCGTCATCTCTGATCTTTTATCTTTAACATCAATTTTTTTGTTTGTGTGTGTCAAATGCATGGTAGTGTGGGTAATGTTTTACTTATTGATTTAATGTACTTTATAAGCTTTATTATTGAAAAATATTAGCGTTCTGCACTTCTCCTGCACATAAACTATAAGTGAGAGTGTATGTGTGTGAGTGTGTGTAATTTTATGCTCCTGCGTTCGCGCAATTTTCGTAAAAAGGGGTCCAAAGTTTTGGCATCACGTATTAATATATAGATTTGATTGAACTTTCGTAGTTTTTAAAACTGAAAACAATTTTAATATGCATAGGTGCACTAGGTATTACCATTTGCAGAAAAATAACTCGACATGGAAATGAGTCTTGCGCGCAGGGAATATTATAAAATACCTTCGTATCTCGGAAGCAAATCAATGAATGCCTGTTATGAATGGTAATTAGATACCTACTATTGATTTAAATATAGGTTCTATCCATTCTCTTACATTATAGAAGTTCTTATTAAGAGTTGATATGTACTAGTACATTTCAAGCTAAATGGTCTGGGAATGATCTACAACAGTGGTTCCCAAAGTTGATTGGGCTATGACCCATCTAAAAAAAGTTTCCAAACTCGGAACCCACCTCTAGGACATTCAATTGTTACCAATATCAATTAAGGACTAAGAACCCCTTTTTTATAATTTTAATAATTAATTAATTTATTTATGTATTAATTAAATAACTACAGCAAAATTAGAAGAAATAAATTTTCGCTCGTGTGGTATGTAAACGGTAGGGTGGTGAGTTATTTTACAGGCAGGGCCCACTTAATATTCTTTTGCGACCCACCAGTGGTTCGCGACCCATGGTTTTGGAAACCCTGGTCTACAGTATTTGTAGGGTTACTTTTGATTCTCTATATCATGCGAATTGGAAATTGGAATCGTATTTATTTCATTTTAGGTAGGTACTTTTGAACACAGTACAAGCGGATTATTGACATTTTGTTACAAATAAATTCAACGAATCCCAATAATTTAATGTTTACTATTAAATAAATGTTGATATGTAGTTTACCAGTACTGTCTTTAAGAGCACCTAAAATGATAATTTTGATTCCAGTTTCAAATATTACATGAATCGAATTTCATAAGTAACCCTACTGATTCCACAGTCATTTTAATGAAACGTGAGCCTCTATAGCAGAGGTTCCCAAACTTATTTCATGTAACGCCCACTTTGAAAATCAGTTGTTTTTGAGCGCCCCCCCCCCCCNNGCCTAGTTTAAAAAAAAAACATTTTTTTCAAGATTTATACCGCCCCCCTCTAGGCTTCCAGCGCCCACAAGGGGGCGTTATCGCCCACTTTGGGAAAGGCTGCTTTATAGGTACCAACTACCAACACTAAAATAGGTGGTTTTAATGTACTTACGTGAATATTCAAACAAACTGAGCGATTACTCAGACTCAATTATTTTTGTTTCTCTTGTGTTCATGTCCAAAGTGCATATTTCTAGGAATACTAATCATGTGACTCTTGTGTTAATGTCTAGTGCTCAATGTGCATAGGTATTTCTGGAAATAAACAACATTAATGGATCGAAATAATTTATGCTTAAGATCATCGTAACGGTAGTCATGAACAACTCTGATAACTTAAATCTAAATAAAATTATTTAATTTGCAATTTCCCGCCAAAAAATGTATACGTATTATTGCGTAACAAAACAGACAAAATAGTGCGCTAAGAATGAATTGGATTATTTTGTCTGTTTTGTTACGCAATAATACGTATACATTTTTTTGGCGGGAAATTGCAAATTAAATAATTTTATTTAGATTTAAGTATGGATTTCCGCAAAGTAACGCCTTCTTCTATTAATTAACTCTGATAACATTAAATTTCGTGTAGGGCATGACTTATTTCCTTATACGACACATATACATATCTTCACCTTGCTGGCTTCCCACATTTATTTCTCTTTTTTCATACAAACTCGCTAGTCCTGGAGACTCTTGACACCACCCTCGAATAACACCCGAGCGATCCAAAAAGTTGTGAATTGACAAACGCTCCTCTTCTTTGATGAGCGGGTCTTTTTTAAACTCTCTCCTGGCCATTCTTGTTCGTAAGATGCAGAAGCTCTAACTTATCCCGATATAGCAGTGTCGGATTAAGCCCACAGGCCCTAGGCCATTTTGAAAAGTATTGTAAAATTGACATTTATTTTTCAAACACCTCATATATCATACCAAGGTTTTAAACACAATAAAACAAACGAAATATTTTTTTTTCAAATCATATAGGGTACCTACTGTTTTGGTATTTAAGCGCGTAATTTGAAATTAAGTATAAAATAACAATCTAACAAACAAACGAACAACAAAATAAAATAAACATAACAAATAAACAAGAATATATTTTGTCAATTTGAAAAAAATATACAAATTTAAAAAAATATTTCGAAAAAAAATTGATGGCCTAGTCTGGCCTATTAAGTAATCCAGCACAATAATATAGGTATTCCGGTATACTTCAGTTTGGGTTAAAATTAATGTCAGTCTTTTTTTCATGACAAATTACTTGTCCAGTGGAAGCGTTGATTTACGGCTGTGAGAGGTAATCAATACTTGTACGCCATTTCCATCAACTCGTGTCGTTTGACATATTAAGCTGTTGACATATCTGGTCCATTCATTCTGGGAAATTGGTGATTTTTTATAAAAATAAATAAAAATATTGAATGACCCATGATAATCATTTCCCATTGGGTAATGGAAAGGCCAGAATTGAACCCTTTGTGTATACTTTAGTTTTTAAAAGTGTAGTATTTTCTAATATTTTTGTTCTTGGTACCCAATAAAGGGTTATTGTATTGTATGATTTCAGACGTCTAAATTGACAATGGTACACTGTGGGCCGTGTCCCAGATTCTTAAGATCTAATCATGCTGACACGTACAAGTGGTGTGTTCCTGGAATGCATTTCAGTACAACACGTGTCCTTAAAAAGACGTATTCAGACTTGCATCCATACAACCATTAGATTAGGCTATAGGAACGACTGATTCCTTAACATTGCCAATTATATACACAAATTATTGAATGACGTCCATTCAGATTAGGGACATCATTTGTAGTTTATTTGTGCCTAATAAAGATACAGATAAAAATCTTGAACGACCCATGAAAGCCATTTGCCATCAGGTCATAGAAAGGTCTGAATTGAACGCCTTTGTGTTTACTTTAGTTTTTAAATGTACAGTATTTTCTAATATTTTTTCTGTTCTTAGTGCCCAATAAAGGGTTATTGTGTTGTCGACGTATAAATTGACAATGGTACACTGCTTTTTTTTAGGTCATAGGCCGAGTCCCAGATTCTTGCTTACTTTGGGGTTAGATTCAATTTGTGTAACTTGTCCAGAGATATTATTATTATTATCTAAATTATGCTGAAATGTACAAGTGGTGTGTTCCTGGAATGCATATTCAGACTTGCATCCATACAGTGTATCTAACTGGATTAGGTTTTATGAACGACTGAATAAAATTTCCACCATTGCCAATTTAAATACAATAATTCAAATTGCTGAATGACGCACATTCTGACTAGGGACATCATTTGTAGTTTATGTCGCTAGACAGAATGTAAATTTACACCTTACAACAAAGGTAGGTACTCACTAGACAAAGCGATATCTATCACTTGACCTTGTCATCCATGAAAATTCTATATACTTATACAAAACTAGGAAAATAGGTAATACGAGTAACGTTTATATAAACGAAAAGAAGATTGAAACACTTTATGAACAGCCTTTAAAATGCGATCAAGGTGAGAACTTTGTACAAATATTTGTTGATTTTGGAGCGGCGGTTCCGAAGATAAGAACTTATCGGAGGAGCTCGTGATGACCATCTTGGGGTTTAAACATAAAATCGTATGTCAAAATATCGTATAGTGTAAATCGTGAGTTTAACCCATGTATAACTTACGATCTTTTTACACTATACGATACACAGTGCATCGTATCATATTCAGTGGCTCAGCGGACAATATTAGTTCAAACAATTAATTTTTTATACTTATTATATTTATTTTGCTGTAAATGCGCCATTTACAGCAAAAAAAGTCGTTAGTATGAAACTGCTAATTTGCATTTGGACCTTGCTCTTAAAATATATATTATTAATTTCTTGAGAAATCTAGGTTTTAAGGAAGATTGAGAAAGTTTCATACGTACTTCATTTTATTGTTTAGTAAAGAGCCATGTTGCATTATTTATTACAACAAACTAGCAACCTGTAGGTAGATATACCTACCTTAGCTCCGCAAGTCGTGCGGATGCAATTGTAAATTTTCGAATATCTTTTAGAAAAAAAATGTAAGAGTAATTAAGAAATGAATGACAATACCTACCTTACTAGGTAGTAGTTACTACTAATGAGAGCTACCTACTTCGTTTTATGTAGTCATAGTTTCAGACCAAAAAAACAGAGATAGGTTTTTATAGGTCTAAGGTCATAATTATGTCGATTAGGTTGAAAATATTAATTAGGTTAAATACCTACATTGTGTAGGCATTTTGAAGGTATTCCAGATTCAGTTATTAAAATTCTTCTACACTCAGATTTTTATTAATTTTAGTGTGTGTGTCGGTTAGATATTAGTGCATCACCGAAGTTTTTGACAGAGATAGGTACCTACCTCAGTAAGCTAAATTTCATCATGATCAGATTAGAATAAATATCATAGACGCGGGCGAAGTCGCAAGCGTAAGCAAGTTTGATAAACACGATAACAAGAAAAATAGTGGTGTAGAAGTTGTAGTTAATGTCAATAAAGGTTAATCTTCGCATGCGTTTAATGTAACCGCAGCGATGTGCAGACCTCGTGGTAGGGCTGCCAACCATACTTTATAATAACGTATCCTACTATATTTTTGATACTTAGTATACTTTATTCTTTTAAATACAAATAAAGTATGCAAAAATACTTTATTTTCAACCTTTGCTATAAAAGTATCTTACTTTTGATAAACACTTTACTTTATTCTTTTATCTTTACTTTATTCTTTTAAATACAAATAAAGTATGCAAAAATACTTTATTTTCAACCTTTACTATGATGCGTAAAACAAAAGTACAGTTGAAAAATGGCAATATATAAAATTAAAAATGCATTTAATAGTTTAACAAATATAAAAAAGTTATTTCTTACCTACTCTCCATTCCCACTACTTCAGCTTTCAGTAATTAATTAAAGAGGCGGGAAGAGAGAAACAGAGCATCAATAAATTTAATTAAAAATAAATTATATATTTATTTAAATTTAAATTATTTG
>NJDC01002357.1:221901-233465 GCA_002245475.1 Calephelis virginiensis
GCTTAAATTTAGATTAGGCCAACCAATTTAAAAATAAAATTATAAAGTATAAAAAGAGTTAATAGTGTAAAGCCGAACAGTTGCAAATATTAAATATTAAAGCGGCAGGCATAGCTGCAGCTGAAATAGCAAGAATAGCTGAGTGATACTAGAATTACTTAAGCCGCATGAAATTGAAAAAATGCGATAAAGAGAAAGTGGAGGTTCAGTACACGTTAGTACTTAGTCGTTTAAAAGATCTTGTTTTTTAAACTTAAACTTTTTATCATTATTTTTTTAATTTAAATGACAAGAGGCGAGCTCTTATGAGCAGTTAGGATAGATTCTATAAAAAGGACCCGGTTCAATACGGGGAAAACTGTCATACTGTTTATTTATAATTTAAAATCCTGAAATGACCAATGAAAACAGTTAATTAACGTGTAGTGAACATTCACTTTACGTATTGTCGCCTCTGTGGTCCAGCGGTCCGGCGTCGGGTTCGACTTCTTGAGTTAGAGTTGCGTTCGAACCCGGGACGTTCGACCTCCGAATCGGGCAACAAAAAAATTAGAAAATGTTTGTTTTCAATTTTCTAATTCTTATAAAAATTAACGTTGTCCGGGATTGGACATGTGCTCGGTTGGCGATAGGCTTGCCACCTATCACATTGTGGGATCTAATGTCTTCGGCTTGTCGTGGGTGCCCTGGTTGTGCCTCTGCATACCAATTGGGGGATATGGGTGTGAACATACTTTTAATTTCACCAGTTTTATTTCAATGCGGTAGTAAAAACAAACATGGTAATTGCACAATACAAATATGAAAAGTATGGAAACTATCAAAAGTTCGAAAACGCACTCTTACACAAACTTAAGCGTTGAAGAGACCACTATAAAAAAGTAAAAAAAAAGTATCTTCACGCCCATGTCCCCGAAGAATTAGGCAGAGACACAACCAGGGCGAAGACACTAGTCCCACAAGCCTATCGCCAACCGGGCACATATCCAATCCCAAGCAACGTTTTTTTTAATTAGAAAATTGGAGACCACTATCTTTCTTAATATATATAAATCTCGTGTCACAATGTTTGTTCTCAATGGACTCCTAAACCACTTAATCGATTTTAATCAAATTTACACACCGTGTGCGGTTTTGTTTAACTTGAAAGATAGGATAGCTTACATCTAAATTTTTCGCGAGCGAAGCCGCGGGTAACAGCTAGTATTATATAAAAAAGCTTTAGCATCCACTGTTCAGCCAACCGTTGTACCAGACTCGAGACGCGTAGGTGTAAACGCGTTTTCGTCCGTTTGTATGACATATTACTGTAAATAACATTGCCGTGGCTTTACTTATAGTCTAATGTGTAAAAAACATTTCGATAACTAAGCTTAGTTTCTTTACTATTTTGAGGATCACGGGTTTTTATCTCTAGACGTAAGGTTGTGACTGGCCATCACTATTTACCTATTCTATTAATATCTCATTCTGAAGTTCTGAATGAAACTATAAAGTAACATCTGTTTATAATAAAACAGATGTGCTTTTACTATTTAAACGTTTTACTCGGGGCCAAATTTTACGATTAAGATCTAAAATATTTTCATAAAAACATATTAACAGTGATCAAAGCTAAGAACAAACATCCTGTATACTTATCGCACTCATGTGAATTAGTGGTTGGCATTGAAATTGAATTCCTCCTTCATTCATCCTGTACATTGATTGCATTTTTTTTATATAAAAAAATACGGGTTGCACTCCGGAAGTGCCAGCAGAAGTGAAAACTTGAATATTAACGTTGTGCATTTTTGATATTTTGAAATGGTTAGGGAATCGTTTCGCACGAATTGCTTTAATTATCAGTATGAAAGTACTATCATTTACGTGGTAGAATACAATATTCACTTATTGCGCTATCGTACACAAACATGACAACGCAAACAGTCGCGCAAGCGCCCTGCGCCGTCTAAATACCTCTTCGGGGATATCGGCGTGAAGATACTTATTAAAAAGAAAGTCGGTACTTCACGTACCGATCATCTACGCCTGTTTATTTTACGTTTGTAAAATACTTTGTTTTTCATAGTGTTTGTTTATACGAATTTCGTCGGTCGGCTAGTTATTTATATAACTAGCCGACCCGACGAAATTCGTCATTATTAACGTTAACAAGTAACAACTACAAACAATTTGAATGGATTTTTTTTCCCCATAAGAAGCTCTACTGAGCGTCTTCTGCGACATTACAATCTAGTCTTTAGACTAATTGTTTTATTAATTGAGATGTAAGCTATCCTATCTTTCAAGTTAGGTCAAATTGCACATGGTGTGTAACTTTGATTGAAATCGGTTTAATAGTTTAGGAAACCACCGTGGACAAACAACGTGACACGTAATTTATAATAAACTAGCAGTTTCACGCAGCTTCGCCTGCGTAACTTGGCTTTTACTGCACCGATTTTGATGAAACAAAGCCTATGTCACTCGGGGATAATGTAACATTCTAAAGGTGAAAGAATTTTTTGATTGAAATCGGTCCAGTAGTTTCGTAGCCTATTCATTTCAAACAAACAAACAAAAAATGAAACATTTCCTCTTTATAATATTAGTATAGATAATTATATAATTAATAATTATATGTTATATATTAAGATAATATAATCTAACAAGATACTTATATAAAACTGTCTAAATCAAAGTTAATTATTTAGAGGACAAATAAATCTTGCTATGATGAATGTTCAAGGTCTGTGTGTGGTAAAAAATAGACCGAAACCAGTGGAGGACTTCCATTTCACTGCATCACACATTTCAAACAGGTTTCGTTGGCAGCAACCTGTTTGCGGACTGTAAACATCGATGAGCTGATCAGAGCCATTGTGTAATATGGTCTCAATGGTCTAATATAAAAAGATCTAAACGTTTTGACAAACAACATTATTTCTTACAATCTGAGGTTAGGATATCGAGTAATAATACGTGATGCTAAAACTTTGGACCCTTTTTACGAAAATTGTGCGGACGCAGGAGCAAAAAAATAATAAGTACATTAAATCAATAAATAAAACATTACCCACACTACCATGCATTTGACACACACAAACAAATATATTGATGATAACGATAAAAGATCACAGATGGCGCACTAAAAATTTTGGACACAAAGTAGTTGGTCTTGAGAAATGAAGATGACGTTCTTATCAACAAGATATTAAAATTTATTATGGTCGAATTTCGACCTATGGGCGACCACTAGTTTTTATATATATATCAATCAGGGGTGGCCAACTTGATTAGACATAAGACCTACTACTAACGAAACCCTCTGCGATCTACCACTTACATACTTCATTTATAGGTCCTATTTATATATGAGCGTGACCATTGTGTCGCAGTAGTTTCCACTAGTTTATTAGTTGGAAATTACATTGCGCAGTCTGGTTTATTTGTTTATATTTTTTGCATTGCCATGATAGACTGGACGAATGGTTGCGATCGACCGGTTGGCCACCCCTGATATAAAAGGATCCACATTCCACGTGCTCATCGCATCAATCCTGGACGGATGGACCAATTTCGCTAATTCTTTTTTTGTTGTATAAGGTATTGTAAGGAGAATGTTCACATGATTAGAAAACCGGGAAAATTGAAGGGAAAATGGGCAAAATAATGCTTACTATTCAATCCAAGAAACAACAAGTAACAGTTGATGGACTTATACTTGGAGACTGTAGCTTAGAAGATTAACGGCCAATATTAATAATGTATCTATATATGTATATATAATAATATATGTAATAAAGATGGATTCCAAGCAATATAGACAGCTGTGTGTCCGCCGGCCTATACCTAATCGCCATATTTATCCTACATACATACATACATACATATCTTCACGCCAAGTCCCTTACGGGGTAGGCAGAGAGTATCGAGTGCCAGACCTCACGATCCTGACTCGGAGACTCTTGACACCACCCTTGACAATATCCGATTGATCTGATCGTGAAATATCAGCCTCGGTCTCCCCGGGTACCTACATCCATCCACATTCGCATTGTATATCTGCTTTGTCAATCTTTCATCTGTCATTCTTTCCACATGACCGAACCAGCGGAGCATGCCCTTTCGCATTTTAACACCAACACTTTCTTTCAATCCCACTCTTTCTCGGATCTCACTGTTACGAATGCGGTCAGCGAGCGTTACACAACAGATTTTCCGTAGTGCTCTCATTTTATTATTTATTTATTTATTTATTATTTATTTATTTATCCTGTCCACAGATATGTTTTTGGCAAGCGATAACATAAAAATGGATCAAAATTTCAATCTTGGACAGCAAGTTTTGGATTAGGATTGATTATTAATTTTGGCCGTAAGACAAAACAATTAGTCTAAAGACTAGATTGTAATGTCGCAGAAGATGGTCAGTAGAGCTTCTTATGGAGAAAAAAAATCCATTCAAATCATTTGTAGTTATTACTTGTTAACGTTAAGAATGACGTATTCCGTCGGGTCGGCTAGTTAATTATACAGACACTATGAAAAACAAAGTATTTTAGGCGTAGATGATCCGTACGTAAAGTACCGAACCTTTCCCGTCTTTTTAATAAGTGTCTTCACGCCCATATCCTCGAAAAGGTTGGCAGAGGCACAACCAGGGAACCCACGACTAGCCGAAGCCACTAAGTCCCACAATGTGATAGGTGGCAAGCCTATCGCCAATCGCACATATCCAATCTCGAGCAACATTTTTTTTATTAGAAAATTGGAAATAACAAATTTTCTTTTTGTTGCCCGACCCGGGATTCGAACCCGGGACCTTATGCTGTCAAGTCCAAAACCTGAACCGCTAGACCACAGTGGCGATATCTTATCTTAATAATAAACACGGACTAACGTAGGAGTAAAATTAAGTTGATGTCAGTATCACATTGTAATAAACTAAATACTAGGTTAAACCTTGGACTACTTTACTATGTGTTTATGTTTATAAATAAGACAGTACATGTATAACTCCGACTCGCACTTGACCGCTTTTTTATGACGTCAATAATAAAATACAATTACTATATTTACCAAAGAAGTAATAACGTTTTTATTGAAATTTGCTTAACAAGCTACCAGTGTTTAACATAATCCACCGAGAAATCCTTTGAGTAGCTTTAGAGAGCTTTAATTAACTTTGTTAAACACCATATTAAAATCTCATTAATTTACTGACGTGGGTACAAATGAGAAGCATAATAATGGAATATGCCCAAGGCTTTAATTAAGCGAAGTCGTTGTTTATTTAAACTGTATTAATAAGAGGAAATTATATTAGTTAAAAGTTCCTAAAAGTGAGTTGGCTGACTGTTTACAACTACTAATCGCGAGGCTCCGGTTCGATTTCCGACAGCATAGACATTTATATGATGAGCACAGATTATCCCATGTCTGGGTGTTTTTTTAAATTCATACAGGTATTTCTATGTATTAACAGTATCTTTGATTATCACTCATAACACTAGCATATAGTTTGTTTAATTTGGACTAAGATCAATTTGTGCAATTTGTCCAGATCTATTTATTTACTTATTATTTTATATTATTAAATACCCTCACTATCTTGTCGAGCAGCACGGATTTCTATAAAAATATGCATTTAGGCTCTGTACAGTCGCTATGTCAAAGTTGACCCTTTGCCGTTGGTTGCTTTTACTTTGGGGGTGGATGTCACCTCTTCTCGGGGTGTTTTTTTTTATTAATAGGAAGTACGGAAATCGATAGAATGACTAAGTTTAAGAAATTTTTGCTTTAATACTTTTTTCTGAATATCACTTTTCGCACTTGAATGTTACAAACTTGCCAATGAAAGTTACAAACTTTGAAACAATAGTATTTAGTCCTTACATATGAGATGGACGTTTTGTATGAACAAAAACAAAAATTCGAATATTCTTTAATATATGTAATATGTAACATATTAAAGAATAGTCGAATTTTAAATTTTCGATTTTTATTATTTATGTAAACTTTTAATTTTAGAAAAAATCGTCTTATTAAAAAAAACAAAAATATACAACATAAACATCATTCACTTTTCGATTTTTTTCCGCAGAACTAGTGCCACGGTCCACCGTGTTCCAACTCGTTTTCATAAATAGCACGATTTTGCAAGTGTTCCATTTTTTAAACTAAGCGACGCAAACAAACAAAAGAAAAAAAACAAATGAATATAATTCAAATAATTTAAATTATACGAGTACATCTAATACTAGCTAAAACCCGCTTATTATTTATTTCGGATAGCAGTTTTATTTAACTTCAACATAATTTTGACACAAACTTTTATTACCCATGTCATTCTCAGTTGATTTTCGAAAATGCAATTAATAGCTTATGTTTGCACTTGGGTATTTAACTACATACGTATCAAATTTTATCAAAATCGTTTGAGCGGTTGAATCGAGAAACCGTAACACTCAGACAGATATACATTCTAATTTTTTTAACTTTTCTGTAAACAAATTACAAAAAAATATTTGCTATTTAATTAAGAGCAAAGTCAACCATTATAGATGTCTGTCAGCATAGTAATATACAAACTATTAAACAAACTAATATTACCGAGAAATGAAGCCATCAACATGACGAGAATATTAACGATTAGTGGACGGCTCCTCGAATTCATTAATATGTACTTAATACTGTTTCAACTCATCGTTTAATATGATAAGGTAATTATAATTGCTTTTAGCTTTGAACATTTGATTGATTATTAATTTTTCATCTCACGGAAGCCTTTAAATAATGTATGGCTGAGTTCTAACTCAACCAAAATTCAAGTTACTTAAAAAAAGTATTTTTACACCCATATCTTTGAAGAAGTAGGCAGAGGCACAACCAGGGCACCAGGCAAGACACAAAGTCAACAATACGATAGGTAAGAAACCTATCGTCAACCGGGAACGTATCCAATCCCGGGCAACGTTATTTTTATTAGCAAATTGAAAACATACATTTTCTATTTCTTTTCTTGCGCGACCCGGGGATCGAACCTGGGACCTCAAGAAGTCGAGTCCGACGCCGTACCGCTAGACCACAGAGGCGACTTTTAAGACTAAATCGTACGAAAAAAACTACATTGACCAAGTTACTTAATTCTCTTTATGAATAAATTTTAGTAGAACCTTCAGAAAAAGAGCGAAGGTACTCAATCCCCAAAAGTCGGAAATGCATCTATGCACGTTATTGGTGGAACAGTCATATATGCGGTGGATTACTTACCATTAGCTGACTAATTTGCAAATGTACTTCCTTTTTAAATAAAAACATGTTGTACAAGTCTTGTAGTTTTAAAGTTTATGTAAGTTTTTTGTGTACAATAAATAATTAAATAAAAAATAAAATAAAAAGTACTGTCTACTTTTGGCAACAATAGGTCTACCTCAAATGGCTGTTTAAATAAAAATGTAAATAAAGTACAACGGTAAACAAATCTAACATAGTCTTGACGATAAAATTAAAGCTTATATAATATTTTAAATTAATGATATTAACTTCTGTCATAAATTTGTATTTATAAATATAGTCGTTGCCGAAATGTATCGGTCTATGTGTGTCAAATGTATCGGTCGAAATTCGGCCATATTGAATTTGAATTACAAGTTATTCAATATAAATTATTAGATTTGAATGTTTAAACATTATTAAGTTTCTATTGTTAATGATCTTTTCGATAAGAATGCCATCTTCTTTTGTCAAGACAAACTATTTAGTTTCCATACATTAGGGATATGGTTTTTGCGCCATATGTGATCTTTTATCGTTATCAATGTTTTTTTAATTGTGTCTAATGTATGGTAGTATGTGTAATGTTTTAATTATTAATTTAATGCACTTTACAAGCATTATTATTGAAAAATATTAGCGTTCTGCACTTCTCCTACACATAAACTATAAGTGTGCCAAATTTCATACCCCGTTCTCGCAATTTTCGTCAAATTGGGTCCAAAGTTTTTGCTTCACCTATAGGTTCATCGCTGGTAGGTAGGTGCTTAGCTTTTAAAATATCAAATTGATAGCTTGAAAACATTATCTTCATCTTCTTTAGATATAAAAATAATTTCCTTGGTCATCGTATCCCGCGTGAACAGATGGTCAAATTTTCCTAATCCTTTTTTTTTGCTGTATTAGTTATCGTCAGAAGTTTTAACAAAAAAAAAACAACGTCTGGCGACTCAGCTAGTCTCATCTAAAATATAATTATTAAAATTCTTGGCAGCCGTAGTTTTTCCAGGATAAAAAATACTTTATCAGCACAAAAGGTGTATTCCTACCTACTCATGACTTTTAGATATTTCATCTATTCTAAAGTCAAGGTCTGCTCGTGCGTCTTTTTTCCTGTATATCGATTCTGGCGTCCTTCGTTTGGATGTAAGCATTAAGTTTTTTGTAGAAAAATTAAACATTTTTAAGAAACCAAAATATTACACCAGACACTGAAATCGCGAGATTCATTACTTGCGTCGTTTACCCAATAAGGTACTGATGATTGAACTCCTATGTTGAAAGTTTAGACACATGTCTTTCTTTCTAACCAAATCATGAATTACTATCTCGAAATAAGTGCAAAAATTAAAGTACATCACGAAAAATAATTATTGAAAATAATTGGAATTTCCACATTGGAAATAATGTCGAATTCACAGGTGCGTGTAATGGAGACACGTGTGGGCAACCATGTTATTGCTTTAGCCATAAAAGTAATTGTTTTGTATACGACCAACTTTAGTTAATGCAAGAAAGGAACAATTATTTTCGTAATGCTGATGGGGCTGATAAATTTGACACATATACAAAAGGCCATAGTCAGTATTTTATTCAGAAGTGGTAGACAAAAAATCCTGGACTATATTGTTTTAATGATGGGTTTAATTATAGTACCTGGATGACCGAGCTTTGCTCGCTATTTTTTTATAAATCGTGTTTTTGGAAATTATATTTAAGTACGATCCACAATATATTTTTTTAGCAAACACTCATTGACTTCGTGTCACTAAACAACGCCATCTGGTGGAAAAACTTTATTGCTCACAAAACATAGTATTATTATTCGCCAACAGAAGTTAGGAAGAGTCATATTTTTCAGTTTAAACACGAATAAAATAACATTTTCTAAAAATGATTGGGAAACATCGTTGGGGCCGATTCCGAGATGCCAATTATATATTTATATATACACAAAAATTGCTCATTTAAAGGTATATGATAAAAGGCGAGGTAATAATTTAACACATAATATGATAACCAGAAACCGCTGAACAAATATTCTGCTCGGTTTTTTTACAAAATGTTTTAAAAACTTTCTGTTTCTTGTTCAACCTTAACATATAGTCCGTGGAACGCACACATCCCCGATGAAATTGGCATTGTCACACCTAGCCGAAGACAGTCATACAGTCATTTCCGTCATACAGTTCTTTTAACTAGAACGGAGGGTAGTTTAAAAAAAATACACTAAGTCCTACAATGTGATAGGTGGCAAGCTTATCACTACCCGCTCATATATTCAATCCCGGGCAACGTTATTATTATTTAAAAATTGAAAATACACATTTTTTAGATTTTTGTTGCCCAATCCGGTGTTTGAACTCGAGGCGTCAAGTCGTCGTCGGACCACTAGGCCACAAAGGCGATTTTGTATTAGGTTTCTGTAGTAACACCGGATTTCACAAAACCTCGACATGATATAAGCATGAAACTGTATAAGAGTTGTTAAACCTGTTAATTACTACGATTAGCTCATTCGCTTTAATATGTGCTTAACACATACCTCAGTCAAAACAGCAGTCGGATGATAAACACTTTTATCGCTAAACAATGTTCAAGCAACCATTAATTCACACGTATTTCTATTTCGAGATGGTGACCTTGGTTGCGGTCATGGTTTTGGCAAGCCATGACGTTATTAGGTTTTACGTCAACTTTCAAGAGTTATGTGGGCGCATAATTGTTGAGATATGCCAGGAATTTGTAGGTTAGCTACGGTTTCGTTTTATCACTACATAGTATAAAACAACGTCGCTTCCTCTGTCCCTATGTTCCTTTGTATGCTTAAATCTTTAAAACTACGCAACGGATTTTGATGTTTTTTTTAATAGATAAAGTGATTTAAGAGGAAGGTTTATATGTATATTTCATAACCATGCAAAGCCAGGGCGGGCCGCTAGTTAAATAAAAAATATCAACATAGGTACTTAGTTAAATTATACGTCTTAGAAAAGTTTATTGAGGTAGGTACCTACCTGTATTTAAACGCTTATTACCTTTTAAATGAACGTTTTGTAAAAATTGAAGTAAAATAAACCGTCAAAAATTTTAAATCTGACACACACACACACACACACACACACACACACACACACACACACACACACACACACACACGACACGCACACACAAACGTCAAATTTTAATAGAACACTTTGCGGATCTTAATCAAGTACCTAATATTATGCTGATGTTATTTATTAGTTTACATTTAACTTTTTACCTTCTGTAGAGTGACAACAATTTTAATAACATAAAAATATTTATGGAAATAGAGATAATGAATATTTAATCTCTAACGAAGATTTCGTTATCGACGACAAAATAAACACAGAAATAGGTTAATTAAATAACACGATAGTTTCTCAATGGTTAGTTAAATTCAAAATATTTGACTTAGTTCTATATGAATCAATTGTATTTCTTTTTTATGTAAGTATAAATCGCGGCTTCGATCTGTTACACTGGGCCGTAATGATACAAAATCTCTATAGGCTGTATTATAGTGTTGTTCTGATGAATAAACTAAATTAATGTCAAATTTCATCTAAATCCTGTGAATAGTTTTTGCGTAAAAAAGGAACAAACATTCTGAATCCGTCCTTATAAACTTTCACATTTTCAATATTAGCAGGATTGTAATAATTAAATAAATATCTCTGGACACGTTACACAAATCTAATCTAACCCCAAAGTAAGCAAATTATATGCTTGTGTTATGGGACCTAGTCAACGATTGTAATACATAGAAATACTTAAATAAATAACCAGAATAAATTTAATAAACACCCAGACCCGGAAATGCAGACATCTAAATATTCATCACACAAATGCCTGCCCTCGTCGGGAATCGAAACCGAGCCTCACGGTTAGTCGGTATAGTTAGGCGTGTACGCTAGCCACTCGACCAACGAGCCTTACGTTATTAAGTCCATAGTAAGAACACAGTTTTTAGTATTGTGCGTGTTGTAGGGCTTTTTGACATTTTGTTTTTGTTTTTTTTTTAAGTTAATCTGCCCCTTTCTGGGGCCGGCTAAGACCTTTAGGCCATGCTGCCACGTCTTCCGTAATAATAAATTCTTTTTCATATTAAAATTTTAAATTCATTTCTTCAGTTTCTTAACATATTGTCTTCCCCTTTTTAAAAGTCACATCCTTCACTAAGACAAAGCTTATTTGAGTCCTTCAATACGTCTTTAGTTTTAATTTCTTGAAGTTTACATATTATGTTTCTCCGTTAATTTGTTTTATAGTACGTCACA
>NJDC01002357.1:234145-245072 GCA_002245475.1 Calephelis virginiensis
TACAAATTATACATTTTTACATTATATTACACATTTTTAGCTTAAAGATTGGAGGGAACCCTCGAAAAGCGCGCCTTCCCCCTCCGACCGTTCCCGCCAACCTTCTTGTTTTTTTTATATTTTATTTATTGTTAACCCAATGTTAAACCGACCTATCATGTTTAAATCATATTCGGTTTGTTCCTTCTTGGTTGGTGATACATATTTTTTTCTTAACAAATAATCAGATTTAACTGTGGTTTTAATATATTGTTCCTTAGCATTTAACTTGACAAATTCATTATAAATCAGCTAAGTATACTCTTCTTGAAGCATATATAAAATGTGGAGATTATTATTTTCCTAATATTAGCTGAATGGGAGAATTTCTTCGACCTGGATTTTGTTTTTTTAAATGCAAAACTTTTTGACTATAATTTTGAATATACATAATAATGATAAACGGTTTTAAAAACTTTGGTACTTAAAGCTTTATACTAGGGATTGCAATCCAACGACGTTTTCGATTCGGCTGATATGAGCGGATTGCCATCTATAAGATACATCCCCAACGTACGCGCCTGTAAATATAATGACTATATATTTCATTTATTTATAACATATATTTACGGTTTTAGAAAAAACTCAGCTTATATCTAGTTTGACGGGTTTACTGGTATTACTCAACTTTTTTTCTGTAAACGAGTCTTTGGTAGAAGCTGAATGCAATTTTTTTTTCAGAGAACGTCAAAAAGTGAGTTTTTTTGTGATTTTTTTATTGAGCCAAATTAATATAATTGTGTTTCGGTTTCAGTAATTGTTTAAAGAATTTTTGTACTTTTATTACACATAAAAACATGTTTTCTGTTGTTCAATTTCAAACGTCAAGTTTTAGATATTCGTGAGGACGAAACAACATATTTGGAACAAACGAAAACATAAATGTAAATGTAACGCCCGTGTGGTCTAACGATTCATTAGTCAGACATGATTGCGTGAGGTCCCGGGTTCGAATCCCTAGTCGGGCAACAAAAAGAAAATTGATTTTTTTTAATTTTCTAATACAAAATAAAACATTGCTCGGGATTGGATATGCGTCCGGTTGGCGATTGGCCACTTATCACATTGTGCGACTTAGTGTCTTCGGCTAGTCGTGGGTGCCCTGGTTGAGCCGCTGCCAACCTCTTCAGGAATATGGGCGTGAAGATACTTACTTTAATAAAAGCCTTATATGAACATTTAGGTTTTCATTTATTAAAACTTTTCTATGAGCTGTACTTGTCCTACGAGTGATAAAAAAAACTTTTAAATTCGACTCGTATTTAGTTTATGTTTTTGGATAGTAAATAGACATTTACGTCACGTCTATTTTTTGCTTGATCTACTCCGCGATATCGCCCCATCATCTCAAATGATCGCGATTTTGATGTCCGTTTTTCCTTAATAATCCTACATGACGTAAGAGTGACATATTAGACAACTCAAAGTCGGTGGACTATTGGAGACAGAAATAAACTAGTTTTTATATATTGTATTAGGTAGGGATAATGTTTTATTCCTGTTGGCCCCATTTAATTTGTAAGAAGATTTTGCACTTGGTTTTTGCCTACTTAGGGTAAACCTGGCAAATGTGCCCCACCATTCAAAGAATTTAAATAATTTTAATTAAAATAATTTATGAAATACATTCTCGAACCTTACGCAGACACGTAAAGACACGAAAAGAATGGAAAAGTAAGCAGGCTATAGGTACACCTTCTCCAATACACACATGAGGCACATTATTCGGAATAAATCAGGGCACATTAGCCAAATCATCAGCTTGTCGACTAAAAATTTTGTATGAAACGAAACGTAATTGTACGTATACAAAACTTCAAGAAAACTGAAAGAAATATGTAGCAAATACTTCAACTTCATATTTTAAGGATAAAAAACAAATTTAGACTGTCATACTTAATTTTTATTCATTTTTCTTACTTTAAACAAATAATAACAGGCACAGCGTTGTTTACTTTGCCGCCATACTTGTGTCACTGACGTTTTCGGGTCAAATTAGCGCCAAATTCAGAATGCGTCTGTGAATGCTAGTGGGGCGCGTTATAGACTGGGGCACACATGTCTGGTTTACCGTATTTTTTTTAAATAGATTTAATTTAATTGATTAGGGTCAGTCGGGTAATTTTAAATGTATATTTTCATTTTTCTAATAAAAACAATGCTGTTCAGGATTGGAGAAGCGCCCGGTTTTGGTTTGTCACTTATCACATTGAAGGTCAGCGAATCTACGGCTAATTGTGAGTGTCCTACATGCATCTCTTACAAACACTTCTGGGATTTTTTTTATGATAATGAAAGGCAAACAAGAAGTCGGATTTCCTGATGGTCAGAAATTCACGCCGCCTAGGGACACCAAAGGTGGCAATGGTGCGTTGTCAACCTGAGGCCGGGGTGTTAGGCCTCGAGCAAAAGTAAGTTTACCGGCTACCTTACCCTCCAAACCGGAACACGTCATGACGTTATGACCGCAGAAATAGGTAAGGCGGTGGTACCAATCCGGGTGAGTCGCTGCGAAACTCTACCACCTACTAGGAAGTCACAGTGTTAGTGACGGTAAGCCTATGCTCGCCTTTTACGAGCTGCATGGCAGAAAGGCAGATGGTCTATTCTGCAAAGGAGCCCGGTCCAACACGGTCTTGAAGTTACATTTTACTTCAATTTATACTCATCGATATTATATATAAAAACCAAAACCGTCGTAGGACAATTAGCCTGACACCCTAGAAAAGACAACAACGCACCTATAACATCTGTTTTGTCTAAAGGCTAAGGTTAATTAATACCATTCTCTAAGAATTAAAAGACACCATTAGGAAAGCCATGTGCTTGTTCGCTTTTCACTGAATAAAAAAACTCAGCTGTACATTAGTTAAACTTTTGCGTATTTTATGAGTGAAAAAAAATTGTAGTCGGTTTTTGTTTCACTGTGATAAATTATGTTTCATTTTGGTAATACGAAAAACATTTCGTGTAGTCGGTTTTATTAAGATGTATTTCATTCTTAAAAGCTTACCGGTAAAAATATAAATAGTCTGATCGTCGTACTTTCGGACGCTTTTTGGAGGATCGCCAGGTTTCGATCTGTTCTCAATTGTACTGGAAACACTTTTAGTATCGTTAAGATGCTAATGTGAAAGGTGATTTCGACTTTGGACTATAATTAGAGCGTAAAAATAAAAAAAAATTTACATAGGTACTTGGATATCTTCATGTATAATCTACTAAAAAGATTTTGAAAAAAGTATTTTTACTCGTTAGATAAAGGTTACAATAGTATTTGTTTTTATGATATTAGAAGGCAAACAAGCACATAGATCTCCTGATGATAAGAAATTCACGCCCCCTAAAGACACCAAAGGTGGTAATGGTGCGTTGCCAACCTGAGGCCGGGATGTTAGGCCTCGATCAGAAGTAAATTTATCGGCTACCTTACTCTCCAAACCGGAACACGTCATAACGTTATGGCGGCAGGAATAGGTAAGACGGTGGTACCAATCTGGGTTAGTTGCTACGAAACTCTACCACCAAGGCAGATGTCACGGTGCTAGTGACGGTAAGCCTATGCTCGCCTTTTACGAGCTGCCTGGCAGGAAGGCAGATGGTCTATTTTTCAAAGGAGCCCGGACCAACACGGGGAAATAATACTGTGATATCTTCATATATGATATAAATTATATAATCTACTAAAAAGATTTTAAAAAGGTTTTCGACTTGTTAGATAAAGGTTACTATTAAGTAAAAAATATTTTTTTGCAAAAAGTTTATTGGATAAGTTTTTATTCGAATTAAAAAAAAAGGGATTTTTTCAATATTTTTTTTAATGTTTATTACGTAATTTTTCGGCCTGTAGCGATTCGATAGCGACGGTTGTTTTTTTTTTAAAGATATATTATTCCTATATTAGTTTCACCATGATCTGATTTGTGATTTTGAAATTAATAACTCTTATCACACATATTCAGTAAATAAATAATTTAAATTTGAAATTATATAAAACTGTAAAATAGTGACTTATTTGCATTAAATATATAGGTGAGCATTGATACTGCGCTAATGAATAGGCAATGACCACCAAAATCAACCACTTATCCATGGTGAGACTGCTAGTGACAGCTCGTCTCTTTTTTTTACGATATTCGAAGGCAAACAAGCAGACGGATTTCCTGATGGTTATAAATTCACGCCGCCTAGAGACACCAAAGGTGGTAATGGTGAGTTGCCAACCTGAGGCCGGGATGTTAGGCCTCGATCAAAAGTAAATTTACCAGCTAACTTAACCTCCAAACCTACTCCCTACCTCTGCCTACTCTGTGTAAATAATGTATATGTACAATATGTGTACGTGTATGTGTAATACTAATATACATAGTATGCCTAATGTCTATTCCGATGCTTACAAATGAGCTGATGACATTGAACGATTCTCTCTGAGATCTCCGTGAACTGTGGTTTAAAACCATCTCGATCATGTCAGCTTTCAAAAAAATCTCATGTAAATCCATCCACCCGCTGAATGAATGAATGAATTATTATACACTTTATTATGCACTAAAATTTACAAAATAATACACTTATAACTACGATGCCACAGACAGACATACACACGTCAAACTTATACCAGCTCGTTCGTTTCGCGTCGGGGGTGAATAGAAACGTAATATTGCTTTAAGCCATACCTAATTTAATATAAACTAGTTGGAAATACAGCAGAAATAGTTGAGTATTTTGTCTAATAACTCTTATCTGTTTTTCCAATAGTCCCATATCTTCAGACAAGTTGTTTGTCCACTTTGTGTAGTTCCACAGACTAAGAAAATGTCACGAACAAAGCCTTGTTTGTATTCTAAGAAACAACATTCTTCATACTAAAGCTCGGGAGTAGGCGTATCGTGTTATATTTGGTTCCGTGCTTAATGTTTTTCTGCTTTTACAAAATGATTAAATCTATTCGTTATTTATACATATGGTGGTCGCCCACTGGTCTAAATTCGACCATAATAAATTTTAATAAGAACGCACTGCACTTCTCCTACACATAAGCTATAAGTGTGCCAAATTTTATGCTTCTGCGTCCGCGCAAGTTTCGTAAAAAGGGGTCAAACATTTTGGCATCACATATTAATATAATATAAAATCATATCTTCACGCGTATCCCAGAACATATGGGCAGAGATACAACCATGATACCTACGACTGGCCGAAGTACAAGTCCATTAGCTTTTACTTAACGTCATTAAAATAAGCTACATTTGTAGTATTAGCTTTAGTTACATTTAATTAAAGTTCACGATGCACATTTAGTTTAGTCAACTGTAGTTTAGTACACTTTGAATGAATGAATACACTTTCATGTAGATAGAAGGTATACTTTGACATTTGCATAGTGACATTTTGTTACATTTAACTAAACTTCATGTTTAGTTTAGTTAGTGAACTCTAGTTTAACTAAGTGCGCTGTCATTTGGTTTTAGTCGATAATAATGATTATTAGATTGAGTCACACATGAGAATATAAAATAGCTACTTAATATTCATTAAAAATACATGGTTTATTCTGTGCCGGCGGATTTTCTTTTCTTATTGGAATAAGTTGTTATCATTTGAACTTTATTTGTTGTTTTAACTAAATTTGTGTAAATCATTTAAATATTAATAAATTTTTAAATCACTATGTATTAAAAATGTTGTTACAAATAAATACTTTTGTCACAACTTTTTAACACACATATTCCGATAGCAAATTATTATTACTAGTGGTCGTCCATTGATCGAAATTTGACCATAATAAATTTTAATATCGTGTTGATAAGAACGCCATCTGCATTTTTTTAGACCAACCACTTTGTTTTCAAACTTTTAGTGCGCTATCTGTGATCTTTTATCGTTATTATCAATTCATTTGATCGTGTGTGTGTCAAATGCATGGTAGTGTGGGTAATGTTTTATTTATTGATTTAATGTACTTTATAAGCATTATTATTGAAAAATAATAATGCCTACACATAAACTATAAGTGTGCCAAATTTTATGCTTCTGTGTCGGCGCAATTTTCTTAAAAAGGATTCCAAAGTTTTGGCGACACGTATCATGATAATATACAGATTTCATTTTATTCCAAAATCGTGAGTTCGCGGATGTTGATAAAATAACTTTTGTCCTTCAATAAAAACTTCTTTAATAAAAATCAAACTCGCTGATAAATAGGATAATTAGAAAATTAAAAGAACCGTTAGTGCTTTAAAATCCAGGAAGTTCACACTATCGACAATCTCATAAAATGTGTTTTATATTTGTCGCGTTTTTGCAAATGAGTATTTAGTTATGTGTAATAAATTATCTTTTTTAGAATTATCCAATATCAAGTTTCGAGATAAACATGATATTTGAAAAGTATGTGAAAAAATACATTTTTTATGTAGAAATTCTTAATTACATTTAGATTTTTATTTTTGATAATATAAATGTACGATATATGATATTTTATTTTTTATTGGGAGGAAGGGATAGGCAGAGCGATTTCGCAGCGATACATGCTGCTGACATCCAAGATGTAAAATTGAGTACCCAACCCCCCCAAATGTCAAAATACGAATGTGGTAAGCACTGGAGTCAAGGTGGCTAGAATAGGTACTAAATCGGAGGTGTCATGAAATTCGAAAACCCTTTCAACATTTTATTCTCCTTGAGACGCAAGGGGTGTCTGGCAGAGATAGCTTATTATAATAATGTACATATGAATAACTAGCTGCTGCCTGCAGCGTTGCCCACAAGTTTTAGGTTCCACAGGAATATTTGTTTGATGAAAACTATCATATGTGTTAATCCATGTTACCCTCTATGTATGAGCCAAATTTAACGAAAATCGGTCCAACAAAGTAACAAACATACACACAAACTTTTGCATTTACAATATTAGAAGGATAATGTTCAAAACTACTTATTGTATGGTTGAAGTTTTTTGGTGATAGGTCAGCGAATAAGCATATGTGTATCCTGATGGCAAGGGACAACTGTAGCCTTAACCATCGACCTCCTTACCAGGCAGTTCGTAAGAAGCGAGCATAGGTACCACTGATGGTGATGATAGGGATCCTCCGCCTTACCCATTCCATGTTATGGTCCGCAGGTTTCATGGATGTATTTCAATACATATGTTGCCAGTATTAATTTCTGTTCGTCTGATTTTAAGTAACTAAATAAATTTCTCGATCATCTCAGCTTTCAAACAATAAATCCGCATCGAAATCGATCTCTCCGTTCAAAAGTTATGATGCTACAGACAGACACACACAGATACGTGAAACTTATAACACCTCTCTTTCGGTTGAGTATTAAAATGCTTAGATATTTAATTATTTAATATATTTGATGTTGGATTTAACGCAAGTTCAAATTCAAACGAAAATTAACTAGATTAAGCCGTTAGCTTTGCATACAATTATTTCAGTGTAACAACCAGGCTTATGGTTGTTAGTCGACTGGCTTCTGATTAAATGTTGTACAAGTTTGTACTGCTATAAACCTTCGATAGTTTTGAATTTCTGAATGGAAATCGTTATCGTGTTTGCCTGGAGCCTATGTGTAGAATAGACCATCTGCCTTCGTGCCAGACAGAAATAGGCGATCATAGGCTACACGGGTTATTACCTTACCGGGAGAACAGTTGCGTAGCTAGGCGTTGACGAATTGGGCCTGCGCCCACGGCCTCGCTCCTAAAGGGGCCTCGCACGACCTGACTTAAAATCTTTGTTTATTTTTAAATTTAATAAAAGCCTGAAAAATCAAATCAAATCAAATCATGTTTGGTAAGACAATGGTGTAATTATATAAGTATAAGATAAAGTTTTTGGGTAGCTTTTGGGAAAGAACGAAAAGGGGCCTCGCCGATGCGACTTTGCCCATGTATATATTATTCCACACTACGCCTCTGTACAAGAACACTAGTGGTGGTTAAATGTACTATCTTACCAGGGTAGGGATCCGCCGTCTTGCGTATTTCTTGTTTGTATATTTTCAGGTATTTTACAAAAATTTTTGGCACAAATCGCAGAAAAGATTCTGATCGCAAACCATACTTTTTGCAATTTTTTTTGTTGATGCGGTCGTTCTTTTTAATTGTTTTTTTTGTTATTGCGAAAATCATTTTACTATTTTTAATTAAATTGAGATCAATCGGATATTATCCGAGGGTGGTATCAAGAGTCTCCGAAACCTGCGTGTTTGTATGAAAAGGGTAATGAATGGAAAGGAAGCCAGACAGATTTGTCAGGATCGTAAGGTCTAGCACTCGATACTCTCTGCCTACCCCGTAAGGGACTTGGCGTGAAGATATGTATGTATGTATGTTAGTTCAATTGTAAAAAAAAAATGTAAGTACCTAAAAGACACAGGATGAAAATCTTAGATGAGTTTTATCAAAATAAGTGGAGTTGTAGCGAAAATGCCATTAATTTAAGTAAAAATGGTAGCAAGCCAGACCTTGGGAATAAGCTTGTTTAAAATGAAATAAAATTTACTTATTTGCAGATACATTCATTTACAACCTTAACTACAACCTGGCGGATTTATTAAAAAAATATGTGGTTTGAATAAAATAAAACATGGAAGTTAATTTATCATTATAATAAATTAAATTTAAATACCATTTAAGAAAATTGACAACTGAAAATCAGACAAAGGAAAATTGTACGTCCTTTTAATTAACTAAGACTGAAGAATATTATGTTTGTTATTCGCAAATCAATTTGCAAAGCTGAATCCTGTAAAGCTCCAGCATAAAGCTTGATTCTGACGAGCTTTCGATAATTACGTCAACAACAATTTTGCCAGAAAACATTCGTAATTAATTAACAAATCGGTCTTAAACTAATTGCCTTCTGCTACGTTTATTGCTTAAGGAAACTATGTAATTGACTTTAAAGGAACAAGTATGTACAGTAGAACTATTTAATTTATGCGCTTCGGCTATATTCAAGTTTCGGAAATCTGAATGTATTTTAAAGATATATATATATATATATATATATATATATATAATCGCCTCTGTGGTCCAGCGGTTCAGTTGTTCGACTTGACTGCATGAGGTCCCGGATTTGAATCCCGGGTCGGGCAACAAAAAAAATTGGGTTTTCCAAAAAACTTAATGCTTACATCTCAACGAAGGACGCCAGAATCGATATACAGGAAAAGTGACGCACGAGCAGACCCGGGATTGGATACGTACCCAGTTGGCGATAGGCTTGCCACATTGTGGAATTTAGTGTCTTCGGTTAGTCGTGGTTGCATTGATTGTGCTTCTGCCTACCTCTTCGGGGATATGGGCGTGAAGATACATTACATTACTTGTTATTTTTGAATTTTATTTACTATTTCATTTGCGAGTTCAAGGATTAATCTTGGAGTGCATATGGAAAGGAAAATCAGACTTAGGTCTACCACATACATTCGAAACCTTACCGGAATGTCGTTTCGAGATTTCAAAACGCAGCGAATTTATACAATTCATTGGATCTGCTACACACGCTTACAAATTTTACGTACGGATTTTTTTCGTTTCGAGATTCTGCAAGTGGACCAGTGCGTTCGATATCGCGAAACGAGAAAAAAAACTTCGGGTTGCACACCGGGAGTGCCGGCAGAAGTGAAAACTTGAACATAAACGTAGTGCATTTTTGATATTTTGGAATGTTTAAGGAATCATTTTGCAAGAATTGCTTTATCAGTATGAAAGTATTATCATTTATGTGGTAGAATAGAATATTCATTTATTGCGCTATCGTACACAAACATGATAACACGAACATTCGCACTAGCGTCCTGCGTCGTCTTATTCGCGCAAGCGCCTTGAGCCGGTTCACGAATTTTCGATAAGTAGGGTTACTCTTGAATCTCGATTAATGCAATATTGGAAATTGGAATCGGATCTGTTACTTTAGGTACTCTTCAATACAATACTAGCGAATTATTAAAGTTTAATTAATAATAAACAATAGATGATTTTATCCGATTCATTGAATTTTGTTGTAACTAAATGTTAATCATCCTTTATTACTGTGTTCCAGAGTACCTAAAATGACAAATTCGATTCAAATTTCCAATTTCCATGAAATCGTGTTTGGAGAGTAACCCTACAGGACGCGTGTCCTGACGCAAGTTTAGAAGTTTTTACCCTTTCCAAAAAAGTGCGCAACGCCGCTAAAGAAGATTTCACTTCAAAAACATTCCAAAAGAAACTCTTCTATACGTGGTTACTTTGAAATGATTAACTTTAAATATTATTGCCAAATTGTAATATTTACTTTTATAAATATTCTTTTGAAACAGTCTGCAAAAATACTTTGCTTGTTGCGCTATATTGTACCTAGTACTAGTCATGACGTCACCAGCCTGCGAATGCGACTGCTTTCGGTGTCAACCAATTTTATGCTTTGTTTAGGTTATAACCATGCATCTTGTATTTTGCGTTGGACAAAAAATTAGAAATAGTTTTTTTTTATTTTCAATTACTCCATAGATCGAAAGTGTTATTCATTCCATATCGTTTCTCAAAATGTAGCTGGTGCTCCTTCCTGTAGATTTTGTCGCCACACAAGTCCCATAATGCCCGCCGAGATGATAGTGTTATGTTCCAGTCCAAATAGGATGGGAACCGGTAGACAGTCACATTAGGCCTAACTCCCGGCCTTAGGATAGCGACGCATCTACAACATCTATGGTGTCTATAGGCCACAGATGTAAGCCATTCTCGCGGCTCTTCGCGTGCTTGTTCGCTGTCTTAACACATTAAAAAAGTATTTAAAAAAATATATACTCATTCATAACTTTTCTCAATACGAAGGATAAAGGAATGTTTTTGAAAAGTATGTGTATAATATATACGTCTGTGTCT
>NJDC01002358.1:11343-22929 GCA_002245475.1 Calephelis virginiensis
TACAGTAACGTTGGAATAAGCACAGAATTATGCAAAGCGAGTTTAGCTTTTTGACTCAAAACCTCGCTTTCGAATAGCTTACCCAACGCCCCATTCACACTATTCCCTGCACTCACTCTCCTCTCTACATCCGCGGTGTACCTTCCATCCCTGCTAAAAGCACAACCAAGAAATAAAATTTCATTCACTTGTTCCAGCACTACATCATGAACCAAAACTCTTACATCCGTTCTGGCTACGTCTCTTTCAAACACCATTAGTATGGTTTTCATCGCATTCAAATGTAAGCCCCTTTCTTTACAATCTCCTTCCATAACTGTGACCAGTGTTTGCAGCTCAGATGGTGTAGAGCCCAAAAGTATATATTTAATGTGTCAAAAAATTATAGTGCCAATTACACCTAACGTAATTGAAGTTTTCATACATATCTTCACGCCAAGTGTCTTACGGGGTAGGCAGAGATTATGGAGTGCCAGACCTCACGATCCTGACAAACCTGCCTGGCTTCCTTCACATCCATTACCCTTTTCATACAAACACGCCGGTTTCGGAGACTCTTGACACCACCCTCGGATAATATCCGATTGATTTGATGAAATGTCAGCCTTGGTACCTACATCCATCCACATTTAATTGAAGTTTAAAATAGAAAAGTTTGTAAAAACTTAATTACTGAAATTTTGACATGTATCTGTTTGTTGAAAGTTGATAAATATGTTGATATGTCCAAATTACGAATGTCGCTTAAATGTATGACGGCCTACGCCTATTGACTAGCGCGTACCTAATGCGTGGTACGAGGCCAGTAGTTGAAGCACGGCAATAAGCGAGCGCGCAAGACCAGCGGCCATATTGCTATTCCATTTTAGAATGCACTTCGAATGTGTCGTTTTCTGTTATTTTTTTAGTTGTTTTTCTTTTTAGCTTTCTAAATACCACGCTAGTTACTTGGCGTGTATATATGTCCGTATTTTTATTATTGTAAGAATAATAAAGTGTCGGAAAGTAGGTAGTTATGAAACTCAGACCTTACATATTTTGTATAGCAAATAGGCTTTTGGGGGTACACATTATCTGCGATTTACTCATATAAGCATACTGCCTTACATATGCACAACTTGAAAGATGGACTTATTATAAATTCAAATCACTTAAATAAAAGATCAATCATGCAAATTGTACTTGCAAAACTGTCGGGATTTTGCTCAATCCAATTGTGTCTGTCTGCATTATATTTTCTATATCCAAGATTTCCGCATTCCTTACATTCAGAATTGATATAGACAATAGTGAATAGTGTGCTTATATTCTGCTTAAAAAAGAAATATGAGAAAAAAGCTAAGCAAGAAATAAATTCACTTGATTTGGGTTCCGTTGTATTAATTTTGATATTGATTTTTGTATAACTAGTATTTACTTCATCAAACAAGCATATTTGTTAAATTAAATTATTTTTTATTTATTTTAGGCATCTGGTAAATTTTCATTAGTTAATTAATGTTATAATGTACACATACACAAAAAAATATGTGACATAATGACGATTCTTATTCGTTACCTGCCACTTCGTTTTTGTAAGGCCTTCCTCCTCGGTGTTGTGTGTCTGTTCCTTCTTCGGATCATAGAATACATTCATACCAAATTTCGTTACCATTGTTTTTATAGATACGATGTGAATTGAGGTTCGGATACAAACAGACAGACAGACTAAAATTCTAAAAATGATTTTCTCTTTATAATGTGTACTATTAGTCACTTGTTCCTTTTTTTTTAAATATCTTCAATGTACAGAATTCACTCTTCTACCGGCCTTAATATTATTATTTTTTATAGAACAGGAGATACAGTATTTTAACACCGCAATTTTTTGGTTCCATAAAGGCGTAAATTAATAAATAAAGATTAAAGTAAAAGTAAAATTGAATTAGTCTGTATCACAGTTTAATAAAGACTATAATACCAGAACCTTGTTGTACTTTAGTGTATGTATATTAACGATAGGCGGTTTTCATTGTAGATTTGATACGGAATCCTAAAACAAGAAGTACCTAACGAATTGAGAATATTGAATCATATCTTTTCACTTATTTACAAAAAATTGTAAAATATAACTCATTTATGAATATTTGAAAAGCAGTATTGAGCCTACATCCCATGTATTATTGCGCTAGTGCAGGCCAAAACAGAATAAAAAATTCATTACGACACATGTCTTGTCCTTTGAATGTGATACTTATTTCATAAACAGTGGGGTTGAAAATCCCTAAGTAGCACGGTTCAACTCATTTTCCGCCAACATTGAATATTCTGCCGTGTTTGAAGGAAAAACAAAGTGTTAAATTGCTTTGGGAGTTGCCTTTGAATTGTGGGTTGGTGTTCGAAATAAGACTTTAGTGTTGGGTGTTAAGGTTGGGTTTTGTTTGTGGGTGTTGTAGTGGGAGAAGTGGGTAGTTCTTCCTGTTACAGTAGACATGTAGGGGATATAGGTCAAGTATGTACCTACAAAAATGTGTTGCGATCATACGCTGACGGTCGCCATGGCATTGTTAGGCCATTATGAGTTTTTCAGAACTGTACGTATAAAACTCAGGCGATTCAAATATTTTGTGATACGTGAAAGCAAGCAAGAAAACGTATTTGTAAAGCAATAAATTAAAGTCAAGTTAATATAATTGATTCTTTTATTAACGTTTAAAAAAAGGAAGGAAAAGAATGGTTCAGACAAGAAATACAATCAAGCTTAACCTTTCACCGACATTAAATTTTAGAACATCGTCAGCGATTGAATAGAATAAATAGAATAATACACTATTTCACATATACCCTAGAAGTGCTGTCTATAAAATTTTAAAATCTACCACCAGATTTTACTATATATTATATTATTTTGATTACTAAATATAAATACTCGGGAGTCCTAGATAAAGATCAGGTAAAATAATATCAACATTGGTTCAGTAATTTTAGAGAATTTCATAACAAATGGCATATTATGTCATAACGCATAATATGTCACATTATTTTTAGTTGAATATGTTTTTAATCGTCATGGTTCTATCATCACAAGCGATTTCAAAACAGACTAAAAGAAAAAGATTAAAAAAATATATTATTACAGTTTAAGGTTAGCAAATATTTTACATATTATTGGCTATGTCCTGTCCTGGGACCTGGTGGTCCGTTGTTGATCTTGATTTCATGAGGTCCCGGTTTTGGAACGACTTGGGAAACAAAAAATGTGTTTTTACTTCTTAAAATTTCCTAATAAAAACAACTTGCCCGGTTGGCGATAGGTTTGCCACTTATCATAATATACGATTTAATATTTTCGACTAGTTTTAAATTTCCTGGTTATATCTTTGTCTGTTTGTTCGGGGTACGGGTATGATGATCCTATTTTACACATTTCATACAACATATTATGTACAAGAATTTAAAAATGTAATTATCTTTTTTTGCCAATTTTAGAACCTATAAAACATTTTCAAAAGTTGGTTTATGATTACATTCCACTTTGCATCCGGGATATATTAATACAGTTATATCCCCCACTACCATCTGTACTCGTCTTATATAATAAACTTTGATACTAAATATAGTTTTTATCTTTACCTTTGCTTGAGTCAACGCAAGATAGACTCAACAAAGTGCCAATTTTACTTAAAGCTGAGTCATGACTCAGTTTATTACAGAATTTATTCTAAGTGCAAAATATTTACAATTTCGAGGTGCCTTTTTAGTATCTCTATCCTCACTCGCAGCCATGTTTTTAAAGTATCTGTTTATTTCATTAAAATATGATTTGCACGTTACTTTTGAAGGGTTAAAAGGCCATAAATAAGAGCGTATCTCGCGATCTTCCCGCCATAATCAGACCGTTTATCTCGTAACGCTACATTAAGTCCGAAAGCTCTTGCGTCTTGAAATATTCTCTAACTGATATTAAGATTCATTAAACTTGGCGGTAGTTGGAAATTTTATTTTTTTCCTACTAGCTTTTCGTCTTAAAAAAAATCAAAAATCTTAGGAAATTGTTCTTTAGAACTAAATAAATATCTTCACGCCGATATTACCAAAAGATAGGCAGAAGCGCAACCAGGGCACCCACGTGTAGCCGAAGACACAAAATCCTACAATGTGATAGGTGGCAAGCCAATCGCCAACCGGGCATATCCAATTCCGGGCAACGTTTTTATTAGAAAATAGAAAACATTTATTTTCAATTTTGTTTTCCGAACCGGGGATCGAATCTGGGACCTCAAGAAGTTCAAGTCCAACGCCAAACCACTACATCAGAGGCGATAATATAAGTAATAATACTATCCTAAATTTTCGCTCGCTATTGCCATGTACCGGTTTAAGAGGTTATAGAGCCGGTAAACTTACTTTCCCAAAAGAATGTTACTCTGTTTCCGGTTGGCAACACAACATTACCATACATAGTCCTAAATATGATGCAAAATACTCCTTAAAACAAAATGGCTTCGAAGTTCCGTAACAAGAAAACTGCTTCTTAAACAATTATTTAAGTAACAGATCGCTTCCAAAGCACGTCCTCACTTGAGTTCATTAAATTTAGCCTAAAAGTTCATCGTGCTGATTTCATATTCAATTTTGCGCTTACAAAGGACGGCTATAAATTTTTTATGGGCATATAAAATGCCCCTGTAAAATCCTTTAGCATATAATGTTACAGAACGGAAAACCAATATGGGAATTTGGTTATTTATTCAAAACAGTATTTGACCGACTTCGAAAGTGAGGATTTCAATTATAATGTTTTGAATATTTATTACGTGGTGAGTTCGACAATCATTCACTGTTTTTTTTTGGTGTGTTTTTATGTTAATTTTTTTTTAAAGATACCTTTTTTGACGGGAAAATTGCGAATTCAATTCTCGCCTTTGGTATTTTATCTTAAATTAAATTGTTTTAATTTTTGCCTAGCACCGAAAAAGTCCTAAAACAAAACATTTTAAGTGTGTGTGTGTATTGTTGGTGCTAATTAAACAGTATAATGGTGTGTTATGTGTGAAGCTGGATATATTTGGGTGTTTTAGCTTTCGGTAAGTCCAATTCATTTTTAGCGCACTGTTTTGCCTGTTTTGTTACGCCATAATACGTATACATTTTTTGGCGGAAAATTGCGAATTAAATAATTTTATTTAGATTTAAGTATGGATTTCCGCAAAGTAGCGGCTTCTCCTATCAATTTTAAGTGTGATTGTACTTGAACCTAAATCTTATTTAAAACATAAGAATTTTATAAGATACCCGTATCTGTGGGTGTACTCGTATATCCGTCAGTGGCATCATAAATATTAAACGATTGGCCGGATTTCCATGCGGATTTTTTTCGGAAAACGACGTTATAAAGATTTTTCTTAGCTACAGTACATACAGGTTTTGTCGGCGATTAAAGAATATTTTTAATTTTAGAATTACTTGTTAACCCCAGATGAAAAACGAAAGGTATTATAAGTCCTTGTGTGTGTGATGTCGGATGGACGTAGTTTGATGTGGCTTTTTTGTTAGAAAGCTGACTAGATTGAGATGGTTCTAAGCTATAGTTTATGAAGATCTGTCCAGGCATTAAAGGTCATCAGTTTATTTGCAGCTCTTTAGTAAGTATCGAAATGGATATTAGATGCACTAAAATAGAGAATGGTAAATATCGAGTTTATATTCGCTAGATTTGTCTTATTTAGATCTTGAGGACTTGATGACAAGAAACTGATGTAAAAACTAGGAGATGGCTTATGGACCATAATTTAAAAGTTACAGTATCATGTTTCGTAATCTATGCAGTTTATCTAAAGCACATCAAAAAGAGAGGTGTTGTAATTTAGATATATGTGTGTGTGTATGTGTGTCTGTCTGTGGCATCGTAAATATTGACAGTCCATCCGTTTGTCAGGGGTTCTATTCTAATATTTTTTTACTGTAAAAACCAATACTTACAAAATTTTCTAAATGCTTATTTAAGCTTAACATTTTTATATGTTATGTTGACCGCCTCGTTGGTCGAGTGGCTAACGTACATGCCTAACTACATCGACGAAACAGGAAGCTCGGATTCGATTCCCGACGGGGGCAGGCATATGTGTGATGAACATTTAGATGTCTGCATTTCTGGATCTGGGTGTTTATTAAATTTATTCTGGTATCTATTTAAGTATTTACATGTATTAGTATCGTTGACTAACACCCATAATACAGCATATAATTTGCTTACTTTCGGGTTAGATTCAATTCGTGTAACTTGTCCAGGGATGTTTATTATTACTATTTGTTTGTTTATGTTATAAGGTTTAAATAACGAGCAACCTTAAAAAATGATTGTAATAATGTTTTCATTAATGTGTCCTAATATAAAGGTGTATGTTTTAATTTCAATTGGTTAATGAAATGAATCAATTTATAAAATGACTAGCTGGCCTGGCAGACATTGTTCTGCTATTTTTTTAATACGCTTTTAATAAAAAAAGAGGTACGAAAAATAGATAGTAGCCGATTCTTAGACCTAATAAATATGCATATAAAATTTGGTGAAAATCGGCAAAGACGTTTCGAAGGAATACGTTAACTAACATTGTGACACGAGAATTTTATATATAAGTTAAATGTTAAATTGTCTGTATATGTTTGTACCCGGAATGATAATTTTCATTCTGGTCAATCAAATAGTTGCAAAGGAGACAATTAGAAACGCGCGTGATGCCGGGAGATCGGCTTGTTTAAATTCAGCAGCTTAAAACTGGTTCGATATTCAAAACGAAGGGCTTCACTTTTCGCACAATTAACCACCGACTTTCGTCCCTCGACTTCCGCTCCGGTACTTCCGCCGCCGATTACTGCCACGTATATAATACGTATATTTATTAAAAATACATGGGGAAGTGAATTTTTTGGTGCATTACTGTTTAACTTTTGTAATTTTATACAAGTGTATAATATAATAAATAGACATATATGTGTTCTGTACTACAGATACTATATTTAAAAATATTTCACAGGTATAAAATTTAGGAGATAAGTTACTGCAGAATTTAAAAAGCTTTTTTTAATATGATGTATATTTGCTTGTTAGCGTATAGTGTAAAAATTATAATTTGAAGGATTCTTAGTTAACTCAAAGTCAAAGTAAGTTTTATCAAAATTAAAACAGTAAATAATAAAATAAGTAATATCAAAGTCAGAACAAATATAACAAATACAACAGAAGAAATCTTTTCTCTAAATAAATCCAATAGTTTATGGAAGAGCTACTGACCTTCAAGCAATTTTTCTAGAATTGTCGCGCTTTTCAACCAACTTCAAAAAAGACTTACCGTGTTAAATAGCTGGATTGCACTTTACAATTCAGCAATAATACTGTATCAATACCCCAGGTATTTTAAGTTTTCTCTCTCTCCGTCTCTACTCAATGACGGACCTGGTTTCCGCCTGCCGGTTGGACGAGGACATTAAATAGTATACCAGCTTAAAGTCGTACCATCCTTCATCAGAGCTTGCGAAGTCGTGTACATAGTTAACCAAGTAGTAAAGTATGTGTTGTGTGTTTAAACTTCTATATCAAAATATTGATATCACTAAAAATATAACCACATAGTTTAAAACAAACGCCGCTGTCTGCTGTCAATAGATATAGTGATTGAAGAAGAAGGTTTATATGTACAACATAGGAATTTGTCCATTCGTGTAAAGCTGGTAGTGAATAAAGCATTGCTTCCAAAAAGTGTTTTTTTTATTTCTATGACGCCAAACCTAAAAACCTCTATCAAAAAAGCAGTGTGCGCATAAAAAAATTAGAAAATATGTCCAACATATCTTTTAATTACAACTTTACATAAAAATACAGATCAAAGGTAAAAGTTGGAACCCCCAAGCAAAACTACGGCTAAGTGTTTACCCTAAATTTCAACATCACACTTATAAAGTATGGGTACAATTTTATAAAGTGCTCTTTATAATATCAAAAGACGGGATTTTACCGGGAAAGCCATAATGAGCGCGCCATTTCTCTTTTTCCGTCGTATTGCCACGACCTGTTTCCCCCTCACACGAGAAAAACCAGCGATGTATGTTATGTATTTTATAATATTCTTAAGATTTTACAAGAAGGAAATTATGGTAGAAATATTTAACTACAATACTAGCTTACCCACACGTCTTTGCTCTTGAACCATTGTGTGTGTTTTCTTTATTCGATATTTGATTTCACTGGACTGGTTTTAATCAAACATAGCTTAGATTTACATTAGATTATAACCTTTAAATGCTTAATTACTATTTCAGCGATACAATAGCAAAAAGATGAACAGAAAAATGTGTAAACAAATCTTACGTGTTTTTCGGAAGTATTTTTAATAAATAAATAAATATCTCCAACCAAAATATACAAATTAAATCTTTTTTATTTTGGTATTGGAAGGCAAACAAGCAGCCGGATTTCCTGATGGTAAGAAATTCACGCCGCCTAGAGACACCAAAGGCGTTTCCAACCTGAGGCCGGGATGTTAAACCCCGAGCAAAATTAAGTTTATCGGCTACCTTACGATATTATGGCGTTATTAGATGTTATGGCGGCAGGAATAGGTAAAGCAGTGGTACTAATCCGCGCTATTTTATACGTGAACTGAGTTCTTTCGTCATTGGTTTTTGCGTACGCGCTTTTTATATATAAGCATTGAAGTCTATATTTCACACAATCGATTTTGGGTATTAAAATACACTATTATTGGGAAAATAATATTGCTCCAGCGATTTATAAGATTGATAAATGTGCATTCATTTATTGACAGACGAGAGAAGCCACAGAAAATGTCTAGTATAAAGGCGATGATAACGTCCTAATCTTTCAAGAGCACAAAACTGTTTTTCTTAAAATATGCCTAATAAAAATATTGATGCGGGATGTTAGGCCCCGAGCAAAATTAAGTTTATCGGCTACCTTACTCTCCGAACCGGAAAACATCACTGGCAAGCATTGACGTTATGGCGGCACGAATAGACAAAGTGGTGGTACCAATCCGGGCGAATTGCTGCGAAACTATCACCTGGCACGAAGGCAGATGGTCCATTCTGCAAAGGAGTTCGAACCAACACGGGGTGCACAAACTTTTATGTTATTATGCACATGAACTTTTTCCAGTCTGTCTCAAAAACCGCATCAAAATCCATATAGTTTTAAAGATCTAAGCACACATATAGAGAGACATCTTAAAACGACTTGGTTTAATATTATGTAGTAACGCCATTGTATCTGTTTCTTACATTTTCACGTCTAAACCACTAAACCTATGTTTGATATACATATAGTTAAAAGAAGTAGCTTATGTTTTAACACGGGCCATTTAAAACAGAGGCTACTTCTTTTTCAAAAACGAACCCCCTTGACACAGTAATCCTCAATTACTTTATACGAAAATCTAATGCAGGATCCATTACTTTATACGAAAATCTATTCCATGCTGACAAAGTCGTGGGTACCAACCAGTTCAGCATAAAGCATTTAGCAATTTCGTATCTCGTTTCGTACAGAATATTGATAGGTATTTCAATTGGCTGTGTTCATGCATGGCGTTGGGCGCAGCTGCCTAGAAACGGAGGCAACGTAAAAAGAACCGCCGAATTGCCTCTGAATATAAATCAGAGTTCGTCACTCTGATACTGTGTAAATGTTTTTTCATGTCCAGGATAGAGCTTTCAATATTTTGGAAAAATAGTTTCAAGCAAATAATGGAAGATTGTTTATATGGACATAATCACGCCAAGTCCGTTGCAGGGTAGACAGAGAAAATCGAGTGCCAAGTGTTTTCTATAGACTTGCCTAGCTGAACATACATAACCCTTTTCAATGTTTGAAGATTAAATATTTTTTTATATTAAATATTTGCACACCACAGTGTGGTAGAATGTTTAAATTATTTTGAATAAATTTTATTTCATTTCATTGAATAATTTAATCCCCATTTTGCAAAAAGTCGCATAATAACCTCGTACAAATGAATGAAGCTTAATTAGTAGTTGGTGCTATCGCGAAAAAGAAACAACTTGATTACAATTATCTAATACTAGCTGTTACCCGCGGCGTAGCCCGCGTAGTTATTAGTCCCACAGAATTGTTTTTAGGGATAAAAACTATCCTACGTGTTAATCCAAGTTACCTTCTATGTATGTGCAAAATTTCATTAAAATTGGTTAAGCAGTTTTTGCGTAAAGGAGTAAGAAATAGGCAAACTTTTGCATTTATTTATTATTAGTAGGATAGCAGGATTTTCTGCTTGTTTTTTTATGATATTGGAAAACAAACAAGCAGGCGGATTTCCTGATGGTAAGAAATTCACACCGCCTAGAGACACCAAAGGTGGTAATGATGCGTTGCCAACCTGAGGCCAGGATGGTAGGCCACCGAGAAAAAGTAAGTTTACCGGATACCTTACCCTCCAAACCGGAATACGTCAACAGCAAGCATTGGACGTTATGGTGGCAGGAATAGGTAAGGTGGTGGTACCAATCCGGGCAAGTCGCTGCGAAACTCGACCATCTAATAGAATGTCACGGTGTTAGTGACGGTAAGCCTATGCTCGCCTTTTACGAGCTGCCTGGCATTAAGGCAGATGGTCTATTATGCAATGGAGCCCGGACCAAACGAGGAAAAACTATGTAAGAACTAAAATTAAAGTCGTGTAATCTATTTAAATAAGGAAATGTATAATATTAAAAACATTAAATAACGTATACAAATGTATGTTAGAATGAAACGGTATAGCAGGCAGCAGCTACTGCAGATGAGAATTTACCCGGTCACATAGTAGCGGGATATTGTCGGGTCGTAAGGTTACATTATGGATCTTGCTACGGGGGACTGGAAACGGGAAAATATATTTGAAACCTTTGCATAACGAAATTGAACTTAATTTAGATATATAGATATATACACATCTTATGTATATATGTTTAGTTTGTGTACGCTTTTAGAACTCTAAAATTTCTTCACCGATTGAGGTTAAATTTTGAGATCACATAGATCTGCTTCGGAGATTGTCTTCATCTATTTAACTAAAAATAAACCAGTGCTTCAAAATCATTGATTATCAAAGTTATTACTAATAAGTGCTTATTTTACACAGGAAATATTACATACTAAACTTAAAATTAAATGAAACGAAAGCAAACGTAATTTTCTAGTGGTCTCTGTTGTATAGCGGTCAGTCGTTGGACTTTATTGATAGAGATCCCAGGGTCGTGCGGAAACAAAGTCAAAATGGAAAATGTATGTTTTTAATTTTCTAATAACGTTTTCCGTTGTACGGGATTGGGCATGTGCCCGGTTGGCGATAGGCTTGCCATCTATCACATTGTGAGAATTACTAACTTCAGCTAGTCGTGGGTGCTTTGGTTGTGGCTCTGCCTACGTCTTAGGGTTTATGGGCGTTAGGATACTTTTTATCGGTATTTCCTTTAAATTGTCGAAATTAAATTTAGTACATTTGTATTCTCCAACATCCTAGTTATCTTAAGAGTCAAAAATTATATCACACGATTCCCGTTGCGATGTTAAAGGATAAATGAATATACTTT
>NJDC01002358.1:42287-55653 GCA_002245475.1 Calephelis virginiensis
TTAATTTCGATCTAGCTAGAACTTCATTATAATTAATCATGGCCATTTTAAGCTACATTTTTTAGTTATTGAATAAATAAGATTTTTTTTGAAATATAGCATTTGATATGTCTGCTTATCTGGGTCTAGGTATTTTTTTATATTTGTATCGTTGGCTTTTACTCTCATGTATTTTAAAGTGTGTATAAGTGGGGCGATATGGGGTTAGTTAATTTTGTTTCGCACTCACTTAAATAATTTTAATTTATCACTGTCTTCTTTCAACGAAAGTAATAGAAAGAGACATAACACTTTTCGTGCTGTCAGATTAGTCTGTATACGACATTTCTACAGACGTTTAATCTATCACTTGGAAAACGTTGTTTAAAAACATTATAATTTGGAATATCTGTACTAATCTGACATGTCTAAAATGTTACATCTCTTTTGTTTTTGTTCAATTTGAAAAAGACAGCATGCATATAACATAAGTTTAGTTTGTAAACAGCTGAATCATCACCAATGTCCTGTCTTGACTTTGAATAATTAATTCATAAATTTTCCAACACTGCGCTATTTTTTTTTCATTTTATATAAACCTTCTCCAGACAGCAAAAAGGGAATTAGCAAAATTGTTCTATCCGTCAATTTTTTAAACAGATTATAAGAAAAGTCAAAGTAGTCATTGTAGAAATAGCTTTCATTTTATGGCAAATAGACTCAAACTAATTCATTATAATTTGGTTGAGGGCTAAATTTATGACTAGTAAAGGTCAAAAGCGGTTATTTTACCTATTTCATGAGCAACCAAATTAATACTGAGTTTATGGCAGTTTCATGGCATAACTTTGATAGCAGTTTACTCAAGCATTAGTATAATATAACTTGATTAAAATCCTAACAGTTTTACCATCATTTTATTAAGCCTTTCAGTTGCTTCGAACGACAAATAGAGTATTTGGAGAATATTAATAAATACTTAAATTTCGAGAGGCTTTCTTTTATCTTTAGTACTCTATTGTAAGGGTTGAGACGTCCACTTTACAGGTGGCTAGGATCTACAATTAAACTCTAAGCCACACTAATATGGAAGTAAATACCACATTTATTTGTCATGTCAGAATCTCAATTTTGGAAGGCGAAAAACCACCGGATATGTTTTTTATAATATATAAGGCAAATAAGACGGATTTCCTGATGGTAAGAAATTAACGCCGCCTAGAGACACCAAAAGTAGTAATCATGCGTTGCCAACCAGAGCCAAGGGTGCAAAGGCATCGAACAAAAGTAAGTTTACCGGCTACCTTACACTCTAAACCGGAACACGTCTACGGCAAGCAGTCAGATGTCACAGTGTTAGTGACGGTAAACCTATGCTCGTCTTTTACGAGCTGCCTGGCAGGAAGGCAGATAGTCTGTTCTGCAAAAAATCTGTTCTTTCGCCATTGGTTGTTGCGTACGCGCTTTTATATATTTAAGCATTATAGACTACATTTTACAAATTCGATTTTGGGCATTAGAATGCGCTATTCTTGTAAGAATAACATTGCTCCAGCGATTTATAAGATTGATAAATGTGCATCCGTTTATTGACAGACGGGAGTAGCCACAGAAAATGGCTAGTGTAATGGCGGTGATAACGGCCAAAGCTTTCAAGAGCACAAAACAGTTTTCCTTAAAATATGCGACATAAAAAATGCTAAAACACTCTTCAAAAGTTATTTGCGAATTCAAGTTCTCCGTTATGTCAGAAAGTCATTATTAAAAATATACTTTTCTATACTTTTTGTTATAATTATTGCTAAAGTTTTTCATTCTTTTTCTGATTCACTAAAAGCAAAGTTACTTTATTTGTACAATTTACAACGTGTGCATGATGCATGAAGATTTTTATAAACACGTTTTAATTAATAAAAATAATACAAATATTTGATATTTTCATACATATTTTTATAGAACATGTATTTAGTATGCATATTATAATGAAATAATGAGCCTACGTAGACTGAGTCACAAATTAGTGGCATTTAATGAAACCCAAGTGGCTTTTACAATACCTTTATGTAATAAGTAAAAGAATTGTGAAATTTTAATAAAAAATGTAGCTACTGAACACAGTAAGGTGAATGAGTAATAAAACGGTAATTTGGCCTTAAAACAAGACAAATAGACAAAAAAACTATTATTAGTAAGGTCCCATTTACCATACAGAAATAGTAATAGCTTATATACAATTATAGCATTTTAGGCTATGTCACATTAAATGGTAAGAGCGTCGGTTTGAGGTTGCGTATCTTGTGACCGCGGAAGAACCGCACTAGCACCATTACAGTGCCGGTTATATTATGTAACCGCTATCATGTCAAGTACCACAAACCACGTCAGTATGCCAGGCTCTTGGCATCTACATAACCTGTATCTACAAGACTATATTACAATTTAAGCGCGTCATACAGCCAAAAAACATATCGCCGACTAAACTTTGTATCACTTTACATTTACAGCTACTAACAGTTTGTATGGATTGAAGCATATTTTTTTCATTTTATCTGCAATTTTCGGGTTTTTTTTTTATAAAAACCTTATCCTGACAACAATAACACAACACAGAATTAGCAAAATTGGTCAAAACTTGTCAGGGGTGATGCTTAGCCCTCGCGAAATGGGGATTTATTTTTATATACATTATCATAATTATTATGTATAACTCAAATTCTATTTGTCAGATTGTCAGCAAAATATGGGATTTTTACTCATGGCCTACTTTCATAAAGGGGATTCCCCTTACTATTCGTTTTGGAGGCGGTGAGAAATAAAATTAATTTTTATTGTTCAGTTATTGGTTATTTTTTATGAGCATCTGCCATTAGTGACGTTTAATTAACATTGCATCAAATTATTATTAATTTTTATTAAATCAGGCTGAAATTCCACAAAATAAGCCAAAAATTGTCATAATCAATATTCTTTTACCGTCTTATATAAAACTGGGACTAACGGAGGAGTAATATCAAGTTGATTTTATAGTCTGTATAAATTTTTTTTATAGAAGAGGAGGCAAACGAGCAAGTGGGTCACCTGATGGAAAGTGACCACCTCCGCCCACGGACATCCGCAATACCAGGACACATTGTACTATGTACACATTGTAATAAGGACTATAATACCGGGTTAAACCTTGGCGTACTTTACTCCGTGTTTATTGGGTTTAAGATAAACCTGTAGCACCTTTATCTAAGCTCAAGTTTAGCAAAATATCGAGAAACATTCGGTACACTTATTGGTTCATGAATACTTTACTTGTACACTTTAGCTAAACAAAAATATACAAATTGCCACCACCTTACCTATTCCTGCCACCATAACGTCAATGCTTGCCGTTGACGTGTTCCGGTAAGAGGGTAAAGTAGCCGGTAAACTTACTTTTGCTCGAGGCCTAACATCCCGGCCTCAGGTTGGCAACGCATCATTACTACCTTTGGTGTCTGTAGGCGGCGTGAATTTCTTACCATCAGGAAATCCATCTGCTTGTTTGCCTTCCAATATTATAAAAAATATAAATAAATAAATATTTTTTGGTCGATTTCGCCAAAGCTTAAGCTTACTAATGTCGAATTAAACGTACGATTTTAATAGGTGCGGGAAATAAAATAATTTGACAAATTTCATGTTAGTAAGAAATATGCTACCTATAAATACTAAAGACGTTAATGGTGCATTGGAAACCTGATGTTAACATAAGCTCAGCTTTTAACTTAAGTCATCATATCTCCAAATGTATGACAGTAGTTATTCACGATCCAAAAGAAGCGGTGACGATAATTCTATACAGTGATCCAAAAACTCTACCGCTTAGCTCCAGTCAGTAGTGGTTGGATAAATGAAAATGATGAACAGGTTCTTCCAGAAAAACTTACAGAAAAAATAACTTTATAAATCACTAACTGTTACCCGCGGCGTTGATTGCGTGGTTAATGGTCAAACAGGAACATTTTTTCGGGATAAAAACTATCCCATTTATTAATCCAAGTTACCCTCTATGTCTGTGCACAATTTAGTAAAAATCAGTTCAGCATTTTCTGTTTAACAAACAAACTTTCGCATTTATAATATTAATAGGAGTAACAACAGCACTAAATAACGATATAAATAAAAATTTATTTTAAGTTTCTGTGTGATAAAAAGTTATTGGACTAAGAGTTGAATTATAGGCGAATTAAAAATTCAATAAAAAAATGATAACAGTTTTTTATAAAGTTCAATTTTCCCGTAAGTGTTTTTTCAAATGATGGTACCTTTCCATCATTTTCGTTAGACCAACCACCTAACATCCTACATTTCACTGAAACTGTGGCTGGAGCTAGACGGTAGAGTTTGGGGACGACTCGTCAGAATCATCATCAACGCTTCTTTTGGACTTACCACTGTCATACGTTTGGAGATAAGGTATTCGGTGAACTAACTAATGCAAAAGGTTCAACATCAGCACAGCTTTACTACTTACCTAACACCCTGTATAAAAAGAACATAAAAATACGCATTGGAATCCAACAAGTGTGGACCTCAGAAAGTATGTATCCAAAGCAATTCATTTTCAATTACCTTGTGGCTACCAACGACGTTACTGACAAATGTTGTTTGCACTTTGAATTACTGCCCATAAATCTTGGGAACAACTATTGGGTTCCGTACTGTAATGCTCGTTATTTTAGTGACCCCTGTGCATTTCGGAAATAACTAAGAAGACATTAAATAGACAGATGGTTTATCTTGGCATAGGTAGAGATATAATTGCATTGTTCGTTATTTATCTACAAGTGAGTCGTTTAGTCTTTGATTAGTTCACGAGGTTAGAAGTATTTTCTTTTGATTATTAGCTAGTTTTTTAAACCTTGTTCAAAAAAACGAGGAGGTTCTCAATTCGGCCGGTATTTTTTATGCATGCACACCGATTTTGCCGAGGTTTCTGGACCGATTTACGTAATTATTTTCTTGTTTTATACGGAATAGTTTCGAATTGGTCCCATAAAATTTGATTTAGGTAGGCCCATTAGTTTTTTTATGAGCATTTTTTGTCTACTTTCACCTATTTTGATTAAATAAAATCCTATCAGCAATAAACTAAAAAGCATTAAACAAAAACGATTTAATAATAATTCTATACTACCTATTATTTATTTGTGCCAGTTACTAATAGGTTTGACGTTGGTGCCAAGTAAATTTAATAGTTATGATATAATTATTAATTCAAGGTTTGGCACCGACTTCAAACCTATTAGTAAATGGCACATATAAATAACAGGTAGTATATAATTACTACTAAATCGTTTCCATTTTGTACTTTTTAGTTTTGAAGTCGATTTTTAACGTAGTTATTTTTATAATACTGATGGAAAAACAACTTTGTGTGTATGTCTGTGGCACCATAACTTTTAATGCAGATTTTCAGTTTGAAAATTGACGTGATCGGGGTGGTTCTAAACTACAATACATGAAGATGTTGGCTGAGATTATTGATTTTTTTTTATTTTAGTGTTCTTTGTAACTTGGTTTGGCTGTCACACAAACCTTTTTTTTATCTGACAAATCTCGACTCGGTAATTTTGATCGGGAAGGTCAAATATACTTCTTTTTCGCGACAATTTAAAATTCGCTTTTTCGATGTATCCAGATTAATTTGAAAGACTTTCCTTAGATTGCTTCAATAATACAATAAACATAAACTAACACATATTATTTAAGTAATACATTGAGAAATACGCTGCTATAGATAACTTTCGGTAAAGTACGTATCGAAATCTATAACACTTAAGGTCTAAAAAAATTAGTTTTCTTGGCCACTTGCACGTTCCTGGGTTAAGTATTTAACATTGAGTTAGCGTCTAACCAGGGTTAAATCACCTTATAGTTGACAGCTTAACTGAACATTAAATGTGACCCGGGATTGTGCCCTAAGTTACTAGTAGAGGCGCTATTTAAAATTTCCATACAAACAATTTACGGAGACGTTGTCGAGTACAGCGCGTAAGCTGTCGTAGCCCCGTGTTGGTCCGGGCTCCTTTACAGAATAGACCATCTGCCTTTCTGACAGGCAGCTCGTAAAAGGTGAGCATAGGCTTACCGTCACTAATACCGTGACATCTGACAAGGTGGTAAAGTTTCACAGCGACTCGCCCGGATTGGTACCACTGATTTACCTATTCCTGCCGTCATAACGTCAGTACTTGCCGTTGACGTGTTCTGGTTCAAAGGGCAAGGTAGCCGGTAAACTTACCTTTGCTCGAGGCCTAACATCCCGGCCTCGGGTTGACAACGCATCAATACCAACTTTGGTGTCTCTAGGCGGCGTGAACCAGGAAATCCGTCTGCTTGTTTGCCTTTCTATATCATAAAAAAACTGATGGTAAGGGCTCAGAACATTTTGGAATTCAACGGCAGGAGACAGTTTTTCAGGGAAATTTTACAAATTCATATTTCGAATCCTCTTTTGAAACAATAAAGTCGATTTTCGAACATAGGGACGCTATTACCAAGGTGAGCAATAACATACTTCAACCAGCCCTTGTTTACTGCTTCTAAACAATGTCAGCGATAATTACTACCCCACGCAAATACAAAATAGGGTTGCATTGTAGGACACGGCAGAATCCTTAGAGTATAATTTACTATAGAATGAGCGCATTTAGGTATAACTTCAGACAGCGTTAAGTGTTAGCGTTTATTGTTCATCTCAAATAAAGCTAGCAACATCATCATCATCTCAGCGTTTATGCTTATATGTGCACGTGGAAACCCACAGTCTGCATAAAGAGAACGTCGCCGTGTACAATTTATTGCTGATGACTGACCAGGGTCTAATGATGATGATTTCACGCGTAGAATCAGATGTTCTAATATAGAAACCATGTACATAAAATAAAATGTTATAATAACCAGAGCCAATATTTTCACACATTTTTAAAGTAGGTAAAATCAAAATTATTTTTATTGACACATAATATCACTTGAATGAAATAACTAAAGGTTTTTATATCAGTAATCGTCATTATTTTCCAGGTTGTATTACAGATATCCTGTTGTTTTATATATAAGGAGTTTTTTAAACGTTTATGGAATCTTTTGAAATCTACCTAGACATATGTACGGAATCCATCAGGCGTAGAACTCATATTTCACACAACTCTATAAATAATTATGTAACCGAAGTACCAACATGCCCTCGTGGTGAACCAACAACTGAAACGCAGTATGTTTTCAAAAACCGACTATCATTTCATTTAAGTTTGTACTATTGTCAAAAATCACTGGTCAGATCTTGACAAAACTAACATGCGACAATCTGAATCGAGCTATCTTTAAGAAAAATAACAACCACCATTCATTACTTATTGCTCGAGTAATCAAGTAACAAACATACAAAAAATATACCGACAAATTAAAACCCTCCTCATTTTTGGAGTTGATTAAAAATAAAAAATTTTCAACAAAAAACGTTTACCACTATTGCGATTATAAAGCAAAAATGTAGTTTTTAAATAAAATAATAGAAAACACATAAACAATCACACATACTATCACATAAAAGCCACAAAACCATAACAACGAGTGCTCTAAGCCAATTTAAACGCCAAGGTAAAAACAGTGTCCAATAACTTGTTTCATAATTGGATTATAGTGGGTCGAAGGCGGGTGCAGTTAATTTCGGTGGGTTATGTGTCTGTTACGCAAACTGTGCCTTGCCGGGACAATAGATTGGGATAAATTCAGGGAACAATACCAATATCTGTTGGAGTTGCAAAATATTGGGATATTTGTTTAATGAAAATAGTTTTCATACATTATGTGGGGAAACAAATTATGTGGATAACTCTTATTGTATTAGAAATTGTTATCTATAAAAGATTGTTAGGTTTAGTTTATTCTTGAGATATTAAGGTCTTACGAAGTTATTTTTAAATGGTTTATAATGGCCAATGAGCAGCGGCTCTCCTAATAGTAAGAAATAACCGTCGACTATAGTCTTCAAACATAATACATTATGCTACTGGTGTGTCATCTTGCGGCCACGTGTGAAATTCCAGCAGCACGTTTGCAAGTCGAGCGGCTACTATAACATTTAATTTGGAACACGATAGTAGCGAGCACTGACATAATGGCTACAGTAATAAGCAAGGCGCCAATACTAAATAGGACGAGTTTCTTTAACGCACTCTTCTAAGCGCCTTTAACAAGGTCACCTATTTCGAATATATTTTCTTCAATGCTTGTCCTGTCCACATCCACATTCTAGTCTTCCCCACTATGCGTTAGTATATGTAAGACTTATCATCCGATACTCACCACATACAGGATAGAAGCCCGTGTTGGTTGAAGTGCTTTGTGTAGAATAAAGAACATCTGCTTCCCTGGCAGACAACTCATAAGAGGAGAGCATAGGTTAAATGGGGCACAATACAAACTAGTGGTCGAGTGCTGTGCAGCAAATACTTAATTTTTGTGTACTTAAATGATACTTATTGAAATTGAAGTAAGTTTTTTAGCAGCTTTTCTACCCTTCAATTATTGCATGTCACAACCGAGCGATATCGTTAATGTAGTATACATATACAGATAGGAATCAACTTAAATCTATCTAGCTTTCCTGTGAAAACCCACAAAAAGGCCAGACACTTTTATATGTGGCTGTAATCACGGCCAACATGTAGTAAAAAATCAGAAGCAAATAAATTGGATATGTTTTAAATGCACAATAACTATGCAACTTCTAGATTATTTTTACAAACAATTTTTGGACACTGGTATTTTTTTCATAAAAATTGTCACATAATATGATTAGGTACCTAACGAAATTAGAAACTCATAATAAGATTTCCTTAAGAATAGCGGCGATCTCATTACTGCGATACTTCAGTTGGGCGCTACAAAATAGAGTATTCAACAAATGTACGTATTTGTTTTCGCGTCACGTCCACGGAAAGGCGCGGGGGGAGGTAAACAGCATCAGAAGGGGGATAACAGGCGAAAAATTGCGTACCGATGGAGTCTGAATTAGTATAACCTTGTAAATGAGTACATCTTACGGAGATTGTTGCGCTCTCTCGAGAATAACACTGGATCTTAATCGGAGTGGTGTACGAAAACATCGCTATAATAAGCACATTGTATATTATTCATTACAATTTGGCTTCCGTATAATAAACTAATTCGTATGTGTCGTATTCATTTCGTAATAGATATGTATAATTTAATGCAAACTACATGGCAGTTCTCTGAATTTGAGTGAAAGCTATTACAATGTGATAGGGGGCAAGCCTATCGCCAACCAGGCACATATCCAATCCCGAGCACTATTTTTTTATTAGAAAATTGGAAAACTGGTATAATTTTGATTAAACATTACCACATAAAACAAACACAAATCATTAAAACCCTGTTTACGTTGGGGTTAAAATAGGCCATTAAAAGTCAGCGTAACCTTCAAACACTCATATTCCCAGTAATTTCGCGCTGGTGAAGTATTCGAAAAATACAAAGACATGCCCGAAATACTAAAGTTTCTCTTCAAGAACCGCTAGGGGACGCAAACAATGCGACGCCATGTTTGATTTCTGTAGAACAAAGGAACGTGCACAATGGACGAAGCGTAAGCTACAAGTACCAAGACGTATGCAACTTTCTATAGTCTTTAGTGTGTAAGTTACATATTAGAAATTCTCAACTATATGCAGTGGTTTTTTACACTTTTTTATAACAACACTTTTTGTCTTTTATTTCAAACTAGCGGCCCGCTCCGGCTTCTCCCGGTTATGAAATATACATATAAACCTTCCTCTTCAATCACTTTATCTATTAAAAAAACCGCATCAAAACCCGTTGCGTAGTTTTAAAGATTTAAGCAAACAAAGGGACATAGGGAGATAGGGACAGAGGAATCGACTTTGTTTTATACTATGTAGTGATTTCACTTTTTTTATAGGAAGTCAAACCAGCAGACGAATTTCCTGGTGATAACAAATTCATGCCACCTAGAAACACCAAATGTGTTAATAGTGCGTTGCCAACCCGAGATCGGGATGATGGCCTCAAGCTCGAGTAAGTTAAGTAACGTAGCCGGTAGACTACCTTGTCCTTAACACATCAACGGCAAGTACTGACGTTATGGGGGCAAGAATATGTAAGACGGTGGTACCAATCCGGGCAAGTCGCACATTCGTAAGGCTTCGAGCAAAAGAAAGATCTAACGGCTACCTTATCGTAAAAGGCGAACATAGGCATTCCGTCACTAACATCATGACATCTGACTAGGTGGTAGAGTTTCGCAGCGACTCACCCGGATTGGTACCACCGCCTTACTTTCTCCTGCCGCCATAACGTCATGACGTGTTCCAGTTTGAAGGGTAAGGTAGCCGGTGAACTTACTTTTGCTCGAGGCCTAACACCCCGGCCTCAGGTTGGCAACGCACCATTGCCACCTTTGGTGTCTCTAGGCGGCGTGAATTTCTTACCATCAGGATATCCGTCTACTATTTTGCTTTCCAATATCATAAAAAAAACCTCCGAACCGGAATACGTCTACTGACGTTACATAGGAACAATTAAGGCGTTGGTACCAATTCGGGTAAGTCGCTGTGAAACTCTACCACCTAGTCAGATGTCACGGTATTAAAGTCGGTAAGCCTATTCTCGCCTTTTACGAGCTACTTGTCAAGAATGGTATATTCTGCAAAGGAGCCCGGATCAACACCAACTAGCCTAGCTAGCCGATCGACACAAGAAGCGCTCAAATGTTATAATAATCATTCATAACCTAAGTTTTAAAACATATTAAATTAACACTTAATTGACACTTCAAAAAAATCTAAAACATATTTTTAGTCGAATCTATACTTTCTATCGTCGGCACTTGGTGGTATTCCATTGTATACACACGTTATTTTGTAGTTAACACTTGTACTTATCCACAATATATAACAAAAAAAACGTGTGCATATTTTTAGTCAAAATTATTTTTTAGCGCAATCTTAAGTCTCGGATATTAATATTCTAAATGTTGCTGCTAACACTTGGAATTTATTACTGTTTATGAAAAATAGGTTAACCGCAAACTCTAGAAGTGTAGAAAGTTTTCACATTTAACATTTTGTTGTCTTCACCCTTATTTTTGCAATGCCATCATTCTACCACAACGATCGTTCGTGATTCATTCTCAGAACTGAAAGATGTGCAGGAATAAGTATTATACAAATAAATAAATTAATTAATACATATCGGATTAATTTATTTATTTGACTAACTATCTGATACGAAAGTTAACATAAACATGTAAAATTTAATAAAACGAAGAGTTAAATAATTATTGACATGAGTTTTGTAGAAAATTTAAATGTATGTTTTATAGTATTTTCCTATTATTCACAATATCATTTTCTGTAGGTACCTGTGTTTGTTACCTAGCTCCTCTTAAAAGTAGGAATCGATTTAATTGAAATTTATACGTATACTAGCTGACCCAGCAAATGTTGTTCTGTTTATTTTTTTTAAAGTGATTATTGTGAAAAAATTGGAGTGGTAACCCTTGTCACTTTGGGATATGAAAAATAGATAGTAGCCGATTCTCAGACCTACTGAATGTGCCTAAAAATTTTGGTGAAAATCGGTAAAGCCGTTTTGGAGGCGTACGGTAGCTAACATTGTGACACTATTTCAATTGACTCTTGGATGGTTTGAAATCACAATTGGACGCTGCAGGTGGCGCTTTTGTTATGTCACGAAATTAAGACAATACAAATTGTGCCAGGCCAGGTAATATAATACAAAATGGTAAAAGAAAATGAAATAAAAGAAAGAATGTAATAAAAAATCGATTATTTAACACGAATAATGTAGACCATACAAGAGCTATCTCGTGACGGATCTATATGCTACTCGAATTTACCACCGGATCGGAATAAAACAAAATTATGTTGCTATGCACCTGTACATAAAGATAAAATGGGAGTCAGTTGAAGATTTTTCAAAATTCCGTCCCTTCTGGGATAAAATAGGAGATAAAAGTTTGCATAAATAAAATTTCTTTGCAAATCCAAAATTACATCTAGTTTAAAATAAATAAAAAGAAAAGGTGTGTGTACGATTCACACACGATAGAAGTGAAACTTAAGTAAATCGACAAAAGAATGAGATGAATATATATTTGTGTCTCTTACCTGCAAAAGAATGAGATGAATATATATTTGTGTCTCTTACCTGTCGCTTTCCGTTGCACCCGTTTTGAAATCACAACGATTCTAAAGAAGTTTCACTTCAATAATTGCTTGGAAAATTATAGTCTTTCGTTTTCGCCCACCATTGTACTTGTATTTCAATCTTAATCCGATATTACATTACATGTCATATTGATAATAGATTCAGAGTCATGCAGGATTACAAATTTGATAGCACATGCCACGTTGTGTAATCTCCTTGGTTATATTATTTGATGGATTATGCTTATTGTATGTATTTATAGCGTATTAGGTAATTACATTCAAACGAATCCTTCATTCATGTGTAGCAAGGAATGAGTTCGAGCGAATCCTACATCGCGATATTATATTTTATTTGTTCTTGGCTATATAAACTACTAAACTGAAAATACTGCTCGGTTTCAAAGCTTTAGCGAGTGTAGCATTCGCACATACCTACTGGACCCAAGGGAGGTCGAGAAATCGAGCCGCAACGACTCCAATCGAGCCACCCAGTAACCAGAACACAGCACCAAGTGAGGTTCGGTGTCCCGAAAGACATCTCTCGTTGCTGACGTTGCAAGAAACAGTTTATCCATCTAAATAATGATGTCTCGGGCTGAGCATTCTGCTCGGCCCACAAAACCTGTTGAAGGTTTAAGAAACGCAAAGTTAGCAATACATTAGCCATTAAAAAAATGCTTGGTGGAACTACGGACCAACGATTTTCAGGTCCAAGATGTACTTGTCTGATTGGGAAGAAGTTCTATAACAGCCAATATTAATAATGTATCTCTAAAGATGGATTTCAAGCAATCTAGATAGCTGCGTATCCGCTTTCCTATTCTTTATTTATTTGCCATATTTATTCTGTCCACAGATATGTTATTGCTCTTGCTCTTATTTTTCCCATAATTCCTTTATTTAAATTAGTTAATTTTATAATTTGATTTAAAATTAGATTTTTTTTATAATTATACTCTTAATTGGGCTTTATCATGAATGAAATCAAAATATACTTAATTGAATTATTTAAGATTTTAGTTTAATAAAACATTTGATTTGCATTCAAAAATTATTGTTATAAACAATTTATATTTTATGTTAAATAAGAAGCAATTTTTTGCATTTAATTTCGACTTAAAAGAAAGAGTATAATACTC
>NJDC01002358.1:55804-68044 GCA_002245475.1 Calephelis virginiensis
TAATATTTCTTATTCTATATATATATAGTTTATTTAAAACATTACATTTTCATTGTAAAATTAAAAATTTATTTTTTATAAATATTTAAAGATTAAATTAATCACCTTGCCAATATCATACATATTGCCATATGTGTGATATTGGCAAGCGATAACATAAAAATGGATCAAAATATCAATCTTGGACAGCAAGTTTTGGATTAGGATTAGTTATCGATATTGGCCGTAAGTCTACATCACACATTATTTCGACTCATCGAGAGCAGACGAAATAATGTCTCTACATTACATGACATAAGTCATTATAGGACATAAGTCTACAATCTACATTACACATTATTTCGACTCATTGAGAGCAGACAAGAGTAAATAAACATAGTTTTGAAATTTTTAGTTAAAAAAAGAACAAACCAAGATTAGTCACTGTGTTGGTGTCATGTTCCAATGAGTTGATATGGTGATGGAGTGGAAGGTGGCCATAGAAACTCGAAAGATATGCAACATAATAGCATCGTTTTTTCGCCTTAAAAATTGTGTTTTTGAAAATCTTTGTATTTATTGATCACACAGAAATCATATTTTTAAGTTGTTTCCTTATTGCAATGCACGATCCAACCGTTTTAACTCATTTCATTTTGATATGATTATAGATTGCTCAAAAAATAACAGATTTGTGTAAGTTTTTTTTAACATTTTTTAAAATGGTTCCTTATTTCATAACACGATCCAACCGTTTAAAATCAATGCCCCAGTTTTTTTTACAATTATCTAATGTCAATTAAGTATATGTTGAATAAAAATTGTCATTTTTTAGTATTTCACTCAGTTAAAGTGCTCAAGTGCACATTCATATAGAAACTTGTGAAATAAAATTAGTGAATTTCGTTGTTGCCGCCAAATATCTCTATATATATAACTTAAGTAAAGTGTAAGTGTAAAGTAGCTTTATATGGCTTATGCCTATTTTTAATTAATCTAAGGCCGTTTTGTTAAATCAGGTAACATGGCAGATGCTACCAATCAAGCCAAAAACAAAAAAAAAAATGTAAAAGTCATTGTCAAATTTCGGAACTTGAAATTCATTGAAGTGTAGTATTTAATCCCAACATTGCTTAGGGCTTCGGGGCGTATAATTGTATTCATGATTCCCCATGTGCGCCATCCCTTACGGTTGCCTAGACTCAATGGTTTTAATGACCGCCCTTACAGCCCTGCTTGGCGGAAATGACGTAGCGTCTAATATGATTTTGCCACGAAATTAATTTGGGATTAAATCTTAATTGGTAGGTTTTGTGATTATATATTTTCGAGGGTTTGAGATTATTGAAAGAATTTATCGGTCCATCTAATTCAGAGGTTCCTAAACTTATTTCATGTAACGCCCACTTTGAAAATCAGTTGTTTTGTAGCCCCCCCCCCTCGTTTTTTTCTTGTCAATAGCCTCAATAACATATTTGTTGCGCCTAGTTTAAAAAAAAACATTTTTTTCAAGATTTATACCGCCCCCCTCTAGGCTTCCAGCACCCACAAGGGGGCGTTATCGCCCACTTTGGGAAAGGCTGATCTAATTCATTGATACTTAACTTTTAAATTTGGGCGTTCTCAACAGCGAACAAATACAAGAAGAAAACAAAAAGTACAACAGGTTTTTGTACGTTGGCACAAAAAGTATAACATTTTTTCTATGTTAGCAAGTATGCATATGACTGCATATTCTACATATATTGCTAGGTTAATAACTGACTGATTTTCAAGTGAAAACTTCTTTAGCGGTGTTGCGCACTTTTTTTGGAACGGGTAAAAACTTCTAAACTTGCTTCAGGACACGTGACCTGATTTCTATGTCAAACTTTGACCTTTTTCTGCTAGATTTATGGTATAAGCTTTGACACATAGTATTACTGCTTAAAAGTATCATGGTAAGGCTAGGTGTCGAGTAATTATTTACATAATTGCAACAAACGAGTTTATACGTATATAAATGTGTTGCGAAAATTCATCTGGTATTGTTTTAAAAATTCAGTCTCACTCTCAGAATACAAGTGGAGTATTTAATTCTGGTAATGCTTGGGGCCTTGGGGCATATAACAGTATTCATGATGCCAACCCCAACGCTAGGGTTGTCTCAATGGTTATAATGGCCCTGCAGTGCTTGACGGAAATGACGCAGCAACTACATGATCCTACCACGAAATTAATTTCGGATTTAATCCCAATCGTCGCGTTTTATGATTATCCGTTCTCGGGTGTAAGACAATTGAAAGGATAATTTATAGGATTCTAGATATTACCGGCGGCTATACCCAAGCATAAAATTATTTAGCTCTTACACGGGGACTCGTTTGGATATCGTGATAACAAAAGTCATTTAAGGTATCATGCCCATATTGGTATACAACTGTGCGATTCTGAAAACACTTTTTATGTGCATAACACTTTTGTGGAATCAGTTACCGAGGGTGGTATTTCCAAACGAATATGATTTAGGGACCTTCAAGAGCGTACTTATTCATTAAAGGTCGACAACGCATCTGTGATACTCCTAGTGTTGTGGTCCGTGGTCGGCGGTGATCACTTTCCATCAGGTGACCCACTTGACTCCTCTATATTTAAAAAAATGGTGGCAATTCTGGTAAGCATTAACTAAACAAAAAGAAAACACACGTGTCAGATTAGTCTGGAAATGTCTACTTGTGATTATTGTAATCAACGTTGTCCTAGCGATAGATTAAAAATACGCTTTTATCGCTTCGAAATAAAGACGGAAAAACACACTTTCGCAAAAAAATATTATACATCATTACTTAACGTATCCTTCCAATTACATAGACTTTACCTTATATTAAAACCTTCAACCAAAATTTACGTTAGCCAGCTAAATAGCTGAGTTTAAAAAAAGAATGACATTGGTTGTTATTCTGCAATGCACTTAATAAACCAATTTCAAGTTATCACTGTCTTCTTTTAACGAAAGTAAAAGAAGGAGACAACACACGCTAAGTGTTGCCAGATTTACACATTACTACAGAAATTTAAGCTATCCATCGGATTTTTAAAATTAAGAACATCACAATGTTATTATGTCTGGACATAAGTCCAGTAGTACAAATTACATGTCTAAAATATTCCATTTTTTGGTTTTGTTACATTTAAAACTAGATGGTATGGAATCCTCTGTATGAACCCGATTTAATATTTTGAAGCCTGTAACCCTGCTGAGGAAGGCAGATATATAACAAAGACAATTATGATAATGGATGGCAAACAAGCATACGGATTTCCTGATGATAAGAAATTATCGCCTAGAGACACCAAAGGTGGTAATGGTGCGTTGCCAACCTGAGGCCGGTATGTTAGGCCTCGATCAAAAGTAAGTTTACCGACTACCTTACTCTTCAAACCGGAAGGAAGGCAGATAAACAACAAATACAATAACAATTGGCCGAAAATATTTAGTGCTACAACGTGATAGGTTTCAAATCGACCCCCGGGCACATATTCGATCCTGGGCAACGTAGTTTTTAATAAAAACCCAGCGAACTTTGTATCGTTTGAAATTACCAACGGTTTAGATATGGGAAAAATTAGTACTTATTTATTTATTTATTTAAACTTTATTGTACACAAACAAAAAAATGTGAGTACAAAAGGCGAACTTAATGCTAAATGCATTCTCTCCCAGTCAACCTTCAGGCTAACAGAGACTAAATATGTAGATACCAAATAAACAAAAACCGAAAATGAAACAAATAAAATTTGAATTTGAATGTACATACAAATAAAATAATTCAGTAATATATATCTACATAGGATACTATATAAATTATGAATAGATAATTATAGATATAATACACATAATTATGTATGTTAATTATAAAAATTGAGAGGTGTCAAGGGACACCCGGATGGAACGAAGTTCTCTCTCCCCCCTCTCTCTCTCTCTCAATCTCTATCAATCTCTATCAATCTCTAGTAATCTCTATCTGTCTCTTATAGAGAGAGACAGACAGAGAAACATGAAATAAAAAAAAGAAATTAAAAATATAAAATAATAAAAATAAAAAATAAATGAAAATGATAATAGAAAAAATAGAAAATGAAAAATAAAAAAAAAACTGTCCGACCCGGGATTCGAACCCGAGACCTCATGCAGTCAAGTCCAACTACTGAACGGCTAGACCACAGAGCAAAAATTGTCGTGACAACATTTTCATAAGATTTTTTTCCGTCTAGCCCCCATTCATAATGCGCACTAAGGATCTTCGTTGCAATAAAGTACACAACACAGCAAACCAGATTCTAACCATACATAAATAAATATCAAAATAAATAAATATGGTAATAATATTATATATATAAGGTTATTATTATATAATAAGGTTTGATGAAACAAGCATGCAATAGTACTGCACTAAATGCAATTTTCAAATCTTATTACCTAATCGATGCCTAATCGATACAGGGAGCTTACTCCATAATCTGGACGAATTTAAAAGAAAAAACTTAGATATAAAGTTCGAACGATGTAGAGGGATGGATAGAGTGTGAGATGACGATGATCGTTGACTTAAATATTGGGTTGCAAATAAAAAAATGAAATTTAGATTTAAGGTATATTGGGTACTTAGGATCAAAGAGGATAGAATATAATAAGCGAGTTTTGGCGCCATTGAGAGAAAAGATGGTCAAAGTTTTTTCATAATTATTGAATTTCGTGTTGATATAAAGTGAAATTAGTCAATTTTGGTGGCATTTTATACAATTTCGTTCAGTGAAAGTGCACAAATGAAATAATCAGGAAGAAATTAACGTATCGTGTATTTCCTCGTTGCCACCAAACCTCATTACATGAGCTTGGGTAATGAGGCCATCGCTTTACCCAAGAGCCTGACATGACAAACAAATAATTTATTAAAATTGATGTAAAATTTTAAGCAAATTTCTACTTGACTTATAGAAAAATACTAACGTGAAGGCCAATACTTAAAGAAAGAAGAAGAAGAATATAATAAGCATAAAATCCTGAGCTTGTGTCGCTGAGAAATAGAGAGCCATTGGAGCTTATTACGATAATTAGTAATGTGATCAAATTTGCGCAAGCAAAAGATGAAGCGAATGGCTTGATTTTATAACCTATCTATTTTTTTAATATGATAAGTAACATCAGGATAACAGACATCGCCATAGTCTAATATTGGAAAATGGTCTGCGACTTTCCCAGTTTTTCATTATATAAGATCCTTCTCCTGACAATAACCAACACGAAAAAGAAAGAGTAACAGTGGTCCATTCGTTCAGGTGTGAAGCGATGACCTAGTGGAACAGAAATTTATGTTTATATACATTAGTTGAGATTGAAAAACAACACATTTTGAGTTCCGCGAGCCGAGATTCGAACCGAGACCCCATGTAGTCAACGTAAACAAGCACAGGTGCGACATGAGATATATTTCGTAAATCTTGAAAACATCGTCATTAATTAAGTAATATAATGTAGCCCACATTATTAACTAATTATCTCGACGGAAATGCGTTTGATGTCTTATTAGCCGCCTCTCTGAATCCTTTTGAGAATATATGAATATTATACTCGTTCATGCAAGTATACTTAACAGCTTTAGCTCTTTTATCCGGGTAATCACGCACCATTCTGGCCATTATCCGCTTTTTGGTCAAGCGTTTAAGGCACCGGTGTCGGTAGATCCAAAATAAAGTTCGTAAACGTCGAAATTACAATTTATTTTTTTAATCGCCTCTGTGGTCTAACGCTGAGGCGTGCGACTTGATTTAGTAAGGTTCCGGGTTCAATTCTCGGATCAGGCGACAAAAGATTATAAAAGGTGTACATTCATATTTCTAATAAAAATAAAGTTTCTCGGGATTGGATATCTATCCGGTTGGCAATAGGTTTACCACCTATCACATTGTGGGACTTAATGTCTTCAGCTAGCCGTGACTAGTGGGTGCCCTGGTTGTGCCTCTGGCTTCCTCTTCGGGGATATGGGCGTGAAGATACTACTACTATATTTATCAAAAAAGTTTATACTTATTTTTTACGTGCTCGGGCTCTTATGAACGGGGGAAGGATATAACTGTATTGATATTTACAACGACTTTTTCGGCAGCTACTAGAACATAATGATTCATCAGATTTTATGACAAACTAGCTGTTGCCCGCGGCGTTCACCGCGTGGTTAATGGTCCTGCAGGAACATTTTTCCGGGATAAAAACTATCCTATGTGTTAATCCAAAGTACTCTCTATGTGTGTGCCAAATTTCATTAAAATCTGTTTAGCATTTTTTGCGTGAAGGAGTAATAAAAATACACACTTTCGCATTTATAATATTAGTAGGATATTCGAATTTTTGCAGTGACAAGTATTGATATATTAAGGACCTTATATACTAATTTATGTAATTTATTAATGCTTTTCAAAACAATGCTAGTCATTTATAAACTACTTAAGCTATTTCATGCTTTTATTTATACATTTTTCTACTACAATTCTCTGCAAGTTTTGTCAAACTATGATACCTTAACAGAATATCAAGTTAGAAGAATAAATAACCTGATATAGCTTTCTCAAAGAAAGTTAAAAATAACCTGAAAAAAACATATCTGGGTTCAGAGACAACCAAGCCAGTAAACTTACTGACGAAACTAATTGCTTCTAGACATCTCAGAAATTGGCAACGCTCTTTTCAATTTTAAATTTCTGAACGTTTATCACTACTAACGAGGATATAGCAAACAGATTTTTTTTGGGTTTCAATAAAAAAACTTAGTCGTATGTAACTTCAGAACTGTCACACAAGTTTGTGATTTCCGCCATGTTTAATTATATCTTGCAAGTGATACAGGGTTCCAGATATCCTAGGACATAAGATTTATTGCCTTAGACAGCTAGAAGCATCAGCGTCACAAGCTGGCACAGACATGGATACTGAAATTATTCATCGCACACCGAAAGCGATTTGGTCGTCCCATTCGTACTAGATACGAATTGGTCTGATTTATGGGGAAATTCAATGAACTCCAACTGAATATTCTATTCAATTGTTATATAATTTAAAAAGAATCCGAATGGAGCAGAAGTTTTCTGCCTTATATAAAATTCATGAATTGTTATTTTAATCAAACTGTGGCTGTAATATCAAAAAGATATTTCAGTTAGATGGAAATTAAAATCTTCACTAACATGAGACGTTGATCATACAAAAGAGGTGTTAATTATGTATTTGAAGATGTTGACATTTGAATGTATTACTTTGTATGTATCATACAAAATAAATTAATTTCAATTATCTGAACTTTACTTTGTGATATTATATTAGTACATACTTTTTCCATTTTTAGCAACTCAAATTTAAAGCTGGACCTGGAATTCAAATGTATTTATTTTAAATTTTACCTGCCAGCTTAAATTAAAACTGATTAAATAAAGTTTATACAACACTAGCCGACCCGGTGAACATCGCATCGTTTAACAATAACAGCTACTAATAGTTTGTATGGAACAAATTGAAGTATTGTTTTCATTATTTTTCAATACTTTTCCTGGTTTTCTCTTCATAGGAGCCTTTTCCTGACAATTACTAACATAACAAAAAATAGTTAGGAAAATATGTCCATCTGTTCAGGTGTGATGCGATAATTAATGGAAATAGGGATTCATTTTTCAAGCACTATTTTTCCCATTTTTCTTGGTATTTCACCGACTTTGTTTCATAAGAACCTTCTCCTGATAATTATAACAAATGCAATAAAAAAAATTTGCAATATTGGTCCATCCGTTCATGTGTGACACGATAACAACGTGAAATAGGGATTCATTTTTATAATTATATATGTATAGATTTACTAGCAACCCATTCCTGATTCTAAGCTATTATTATAAATAATACATATAAGCCTGCCACTTGAATCACTCTATTAAAAAACACTTCAAGATTTGTTGCGTAGTTTTATAGATCTAAGCATACATAGAAACAGACACAACACAAGACAAATTGAATCTAACCCCAAAGAAAGCAAATTATATGCTTGTGTTATAGGTGTTAGTCAGCGATACTGATATATAGATTTTATTAAATAGATACCAGAATAAATTTAATAAGCACCCAGGATCCGGAAATGCAAACATCTAAATGTTCATCAAATGCCTGCTCTAGTCGGGAATCGAATCCGAGCATCGCGAATGTTCGATGTAGTTAGACGTGTACGCTCGCCATTCGACCAATGAGGTGGAACAGACAGCGATAAGTGACTTTGTTTTTTTTTAATATTTAGAGCTGATTTCGATCAAACTGTGACTAGATAAAAAATATAAATTTAATGACTTTTATCTTTTTAAAAATTTAAATAGATAAAAGTCCTGAACTTTTGAAGCATTTTTTATTTACAACAAGGCTGATAGACACGCTGCCTATTGGCGCTGACAGCTCAGCATGTAATTTGTCAAAGGCGCATTGAAGATCGTCAGCGCTGACCGGTCGACGTTACTATAGCCCATAGAGCAAACATACATATCGACCTGTCAGCACCAACGATTAGCGCGCCCTCTGAAACCAGCCCAAAACTTTGCAAGTCTTCTCTTACACACACGCGCACGCCCAAACACGTGTGTGTGTGTGTGCACGTGCGTGTACACACACACACGCGCACACGCACACACACACACACACATACACACACACATACACACACACATACACACACACACACACACACACACACACACACACACACACACACACAATTTGTGGAGAAAAGACCACCTAACCATTACCAATAAGACCACTAGTGGAATATTTCTCTGCAGAAACAGTTCATACCCATTTGATTTCACACTACGGTCACAGGACAGTGACGTAATTTACGTTCTTGACGGATGCAATCACGCCTCCCAACAAAGGTAACCTTATAGGAAACTTTATTTCCATATTCCTATTCCTGCAGCCATAACGTGTTCCGGTTTGGAGGATAAAATAGCCGGTAAACTTACTTTTGCTCGAAGCCTAACATTCCGGCACCATGTTGTCAACGCACCATTATCACCGTTGGTGTCTTTAGACGGCGTGAATTTCTTACCATCAGGAAATATGTCTGCTTGTTTGCCTTACACTATCAATAAAAAACTAAAATGATAATATTTTATCATCATCATTTGAATTTAATATACGGTATTTTTATTTTAGCACTTGCCCTGTGCTTGGGATAAATTTTCTATAAATTTTAAAGAAAGAAAAAATTTCGCCCCAGACATGATTTGAACCTGTAACCTTTCATCTCAAGCCGGCGAATGCTCTAACCAATTGAGCTACTGAGTAGCAACTACTGAGTAGTTAATATACGGTGTTTTATTTGGTATTGTATATAACATAACTATAACTTCAAAAAGTCGGACTATGTCAAAATTAATATGCGACCACCTCGGTATCATGTCCTATCTTTCTAAAAAAGAACCATCAAAATAAATTTGCCATTGCCCGAGTAATTGGATAAGAAACACAAAAAAGCAATCGAATTGATAACCACCTTTTTTGAGTCGGTTAAAAAAATAAAGGTACGTTTCATTTCCGACACAAGTAACCCAAATTCAAAATATATTAATTAAGTTATATAATTAAGTAAACCAATGTACACATAAAGCCAATTTTGTGGTTTCAAATTTATTACAGTTGAACAACAACGCTTATATTTCGTTCGTGCATACGAAACACGTTTGCTAGATTGATATATTGGTAAAATAGACAGGATTTAAAATACCAATACTTTTATTTAACACTAGCTGTACTGGCAAACTTCGTTCCAGCCGTTCTGTTTGTATCGGAATACTTTAAATGTTTAGTTTGTATCGGTATACTAGTTTTCCTTATTCATTCTCTTTTAAACTTGCCCTGGTCTTTCAAAAATAATTCAAAACCAAAATTAGCTAAATCGGTCCAGCTGTTCTCGAACATTAGCGAAACTAACGAACAGAATTTGATTTTCATATACAAGAGAAGAAGGTTACTGCAACTTGCCCGGGTAGGGATCCAACGCCTTACCTGGTCTTGCCCTAATAATGAGTATCGGAGAAAAGGGTAGCCTGTAAACTTGCACAACAGGCCACAGGACAGCGACGCACCTATAACATCTATGGTGTCTATAAACTACGGTTGTCTTACCATCCGGATATCCGTGTGCTTGTGTGATGTTTGACAGATATCCTTCTGTACCTTTTTATATTTTGTGCTTAAACTTTTCTGGTTAGTTTATACTACTACTAGCTGACCGGCGAACTTCGTTCCACACACTGTTTGTACGGGAAAACTTCAAATACTGTGTTTCATAGTTTCCTTATTTCTTACCTTTTCAACCTTCCCTGGACTTGAACAAATAGTTTCAAACCAAAATTAGCCAAATCGGTTCAGCCATTCTCGAGTTTTAGAGATACTAACGAACACCAATTGCTTTTTATATTATAGATTAAATATTTGGAAATTTCACTAAGTGCGGACGTTGTAAAATATCAAATAATATAAGATCTTGTTTGATTCTGAAAATATAAAAACCTATTTTGGAAAGACCAGATATATATATTTATATATTTCTTCTACAACAAAGTTGACAAACACCTTACTGTTTTGTATGCATATTTCAATTAATGGAAATTGGACCCGGTAGGTGGCGCTACTGTCAGTATGTCACCATATTCATGCAGTACAAAATTTGCCATATAAGTTGGTTTAACATATTTATAATCTAGACACAACTTAGAAATAACTTACAACACTAACAAAGTACAGTACAGAACTTATCTTCAGTAGTTTATTCACAAGTTAATGCACTTTCTTTCTTTAACAAGCGTTTCTTTCCTTACCTTTAACAAAGTAGGAGTATAATTTTCAAAGAGTATTGGTAACTAACCTAACATTACACAGAAAAAATATAGTGAAAAATACATGCTAAAATGCGTCTTACTTGTAAATATAGTATCATACTTATAATATTATATACTGCCAGTTTCCGGAAAGCCAATCAATTAATTATAGTTTAATTATAGTTCATAGTCATATTGAACAGCTATTCGGTTAGGCTAAGAAGTCTCATCCGAACTCATGTGAAACAGCTGTTTTGAAGAGAAAAAAATAAAATTGATTAGCGTTTCGGAAATTAGCAGTTAATCTAATACATTTATTTAGATGGTGGCAACGCTTATCAAAAACACAACAGTCGAATTAAAAACCACCTTATTTTGGAAGTCGGTTAGTAAAAAAACTCATCACTTCCATAAAAATAAGAAACGTTATTTTTTTGCATGACTAAGGTGTCAATAACCTTGCAGTAATAACAACTTTACTGAAATTTAAGAAGCGTTTAAAAACACACTAGCTGAAATATTTATAGTATCTACACGCCCATATCCCCAAAGAGGTAGGCCGAGGCACAACCAGGGCCACCCACGACTAGCCGAAGACACTAAGTCCCACAATGTGATAGGTGGCAAGCCTATCGCCAACCGGGCACAAATCCACTCCCGGGCAACATTTTTTTTAGAAAATTGCAAAAAACAACTTTTCTTTTTATTGCCCGACCCAGGATTCGAACCCGGGACCTCATGCAGTCAAGTCCAACAGAGGCGCTAGACCACAGAGGCGACTGAAATATAATTATCATTTTATACAAATGTTAGGAAAACAAAAATACTCCTCAGTGTTGATCATGGTCCGTAAGAGACGAACAATGGCGAAACGGGTCGTTACAGGCAAGAACACTGGTCGTAGAGAGCAGAGTGCTGTGCTTGCCCCGATCTACCGCCTTACCTATTCCTGCTACGATAATGACAATTTATGTCATGTTGTGTTCCGTTCTGGAGAAAAGAGTAGCCGTTAGAAATGCACAATAGGCCTAACACCTTTGCCACAAGAAAGCGACTCACCTACAACATCTATGGTGTCAATAGGCTGCTGTTATCTCTTACGATCAGGGATTTGCATGTTTGTTCGCTGTTTTTTGCCACAAATATACTCGTTGAAAAAACCACGGCGATATTTTGATATTTCTTACTACTCTCAATAAATATATATATTATATATTGGATTGATTGATTCAAAAAACTTTAGGTATTCACTTAAACCATACAAATGGTATTTGTGCGCGTCGACATTTTTATATACTACCACCGGATCGGAATCGCGGCCTCACGCTAAGAAGATCCGGCGAAAAAAACTCAGCGGGCTTGTCTTTTTTCAAT
>NJDC01002358.1:68120-79430 GCA_002245475.1 Calephelis virginiensis
TATGTATTTCTGTTCGGAGGGTAGCCGGTAAACTTACTTTTACAACCACCAATACAACCTTTGGTGTTTATAGGCGACGTGAATTTCTTACCATTACGAAATCCGTCTGCTTGTTTGCCTTCCAATTTCATAAAAATATGAAAAATGTAACTTAAAAGCTGCTAGTAAGATGTCGATAAAATTAATGGGACCATTTCAGAACCATTTGCAATCTTTCGAAAACAGAAATTACCCAATCGCAACATAGTAACACACACAAATAGTTGGATTCAGTTTTTGCAGTTTTACTGAACTTAATTATTTAAAAAACAGAATTCATTACACAAATTTTAATGCATCTAAATAATAAATATATCTATAAACTATTAAGGCTTAGCATCAAAAGTATTGGCTCATTAAGTTCTTAAATTTCCAATATTTTAACCCGCCTCTGACAGGCTTTTCCGTTCCAGTCAGTTATAATTAAAGAAAAATAACTTCATTATTTCAGAGGTCAAACGGTTTCTTTGAGTTTTTCCCCTTTTCATTTAATTTGTCTCATCGAAGGTTATCTATTGATGATTTAATATTTTTTTTCTGTTTCATCTCTATATTGTGACTTAGATTTTAGACCATCTGTGCACATTCACAAATACGTTATCTATAAATCTAAAAGAAAGCCGTGTTAGTACACTAATAAAAACTCAAGAATGGCTAAGCCGTTTTGGCTGAAAATTGACGGGGAGGTAGCTTAGAACCAGGAGAAGGACTTACAGTTTTTATTCTATCCCGTTCAACAGCAAGGAAACTAGGAAAAACAACAATTTAATTTTTCTAGTACAAACTGAACAGATGGAACGAAGTTTACCGGAACAGCTAGTTCTTCACATAATAATTTAATAGTTTTATTTTTGTAAAAATCTATCGAATAGCCTATCCTCCATCATGAAATAAGACAATGACGAGCAGTGACATAATGGCGGCAAATATAGGTTAAGTGGTATCAATCTGGGCCACTACCTAGTATACCACTTAGGAATGCAGATTGGAATAATCCAGTTACATACATTACAAGAGTACCAGTAGCGATGGGGTCATCATACACACTCCCACACCCTACATACATACATATCTTCACGTCCCTCACAGAGTAGACATAGTATCAATAGCCAAATCTCATGATCCTTGCTGATCGTCCTATCTTCCTGCGCATGCATTCCGGTGTTGGTCCGGGCTCAATTGCAGAATAGACCATCTGCATTCCTACCAGGCAGCTCATAAAAGGCGAGCATAGGCTTACCGTCACTAACAGCATGACATCCTACTCACTAGGTGGTAGAGTTTCGCAGCGAATCTCTCGGATTAGTACCACCGCCTTACCTATTTCTGCCGCCATAACATCCAATGCTTGCCGTTGACGTGATCCGGGTAATGTAGGCGGTAAACTTACTTTTGCTCGAGGCCTAACATCTCAGCCGTGGCATATATGAAAATGAAATTATAAATATTTATTTGCGGAATAAAGACGCCATAGATGTTACAGTGCTCGCCTTTTACGAACTGGTTGGGATAGATTCACTGCTACTTCATTTTTAAAACTGAAACACTACAGTAGGGAGCTCTGAGATGCCAAGAAAATCCACACTAACCCAAGAGATCGATACAATCAACTATCCATAATCAAAATAAGAAGCAATCGCTAAACCAAATAACCAAAAAGCACATCCAAAATTATTTCACCTCAATAGATATAATTATTTATCCTCACAATTAATAGCGAACATTCCAGAACACCTTGCACAAACAAGAAAAAGAAACTCAATTACAAAACAAACCCCGACAAGAAAAAGGGAGATCTCATCACATTTTGCGGACAAAGGCAAATATACCGGCAATAAATTACCAACCAAATACATTACACTGTGGGCAATATTCCGCGCTGTTTCGGGCAACCTTTGCCAGCTGGAAAAATCAGGAAATTTGTCAAGCCAACAATAGTCACGGAAATGTCAGTTCATATTACAAGTGGTGAAATAAAGGTGGAAATATGTTACATTGAGGCTACGTTTATTAGAATCGGAAAACTAAAATCAAGATAAATATTAGAATCAGAAGAGAAATCCTGCTTCTCTGTTATTCATCGTAGTGTGTTGGAGGAATTCCATTACACGTTTAACTAGCAGCTCATCCCAACTTCGCACGGATGGACAAACTTCTACGTTTTAATACTTATAAACATTTTCCTTTAATCACTTTCTTGAAAAAAATTACATCAAAATCAGTCGCGTAGTTTTTAAAGATCTAAGCATACGTAAGGAAAGACTATTTGTACTATCGCCTTTGTGGTCTAGCATTTCAGTAGTTGGACTTGACTGCATGACGTCCCGGGTTCGAATCCTGGGTCGTGCAACAAAAATAAAATTGTTTTTTCCAATTTTCTAATAAAAAAATGTTGTTCGGGATAGGATGTGTGCCCGGTTGGCGATAGGCTTGCGACCTATGTGGGACTTAGTATCTTCGGCTAGTCGTTGTGCCTCTGCCTACCTCTTCGGGAATATGGGCGTGAAGATACTTTTTTTCTATGTATACTATGTAGTAATTTCACTGAATTTAAAAGTATTCGAGTCTGTTAACACCATGTTTTGGTTTCTTTATCACTAAAAATGTGACAATAATAATTGGACTTTAACATAAATGTAAATTTGTTTCATTGACCAAAGAAAAATATTATACTGTCATTCATTTCCTTGTGCATGATTGGTGCTAAGATGCTTTAATGAAACTCCTATTGGTTAACAGTATATTATGTTCATTTAAGCTATTGACTACATTTACCAAGAGATAATAATGTAAAATCAGCGTCACCTGTTGTTGAATAGATTTAAGTCTAAAGTAGATTGGATAACATAATATTACATTATGTCCAAAAATCAAACACATGCCGCAAATGCGCTGCATGAGGCTCTTAAGTAACTGAATTGTAACAGTAAAAGTCACTGGTTCGGTCATGTGGAAAGAATAACAGATGAAAGATTGAGAAAGCAGATATACAATCCGAATGTGGATGGATGTAGGTACCCGGGGACGCCAAGGTTGATATTCCACGATCAGGTCGCTCGGATATTATCCGAGGATGGTTCCAAGAGTCTCCGAAACCGGCATATTTGTATGAAAAGGATAATGAATATGAAGGAAGCCAGACAGGTTTGTTAGGATCGTGAGGTCTGGTACTTGATAGTCTCTGCCTACCCCGTAAGGAACTTGGCATGAAGATATGCATGTATTACAAAACAAAATTACCACTATTATTATTGATTTAAAAAACATTTTTATGTTTAAGTCTATGGTTTTCATTTTTGGTAACTAACACATAGCTGTAGCACACACACAGTATACACAGTGTACTCGTATAAATAAAACAGCATATAAGGATACGTGTAACACACAGTTCGCTGACTTTCCCATTGATTTAAAAAAAAAACATAACGTCACAGCACGTAAATATCGACACGCTTATCACGTAATAAATTGACTGACGCCAAAACGACCTATGTCATAAAAATGCACATGAATACATTATCGTGCAACATCAAAAAATATGGAGTGAAAATCACATTTTCATAGTGATTTTGCTCAGCGAATATCACTCGTTGCGATATTGCGAAAATCACGCCTCAAATAACCACATTACACCTACGAGGGAGGCTATTCTGTTATTGTTGGATTTCATATTTTTTAATTCAATGCGGGAATAAAAAATATTACACATTGCCTTGTCCATGTAATTTCCTTAAATTCATCAGTCAACTAGCGGCCCGCCCAGGATTCGCACTGGTATAAAATATACATATAAACCTTCCTCTTCAATCACGTTATCATTAAAAAAACCGCATCAAAATACGTTGCAAAGGTTTAACCATACAAAGGGACATAGGGACAGAGGAAGCGACTCTGTTTTATACTATGAAATGATAGGCTTATTTATGTCAGAGGTCACTGAAAAAGCACGCGCCTCTCCTAATGGTAGGAAACAACCATGACCCATATAGACCATAGATGTTGCAGATGCATCGCTATCCTGAGACCGGGTTTAAAGGAACTTTGTGCAAGTCTACCGGCTACCCTACCCTCCACAAACACTCGGCCCTCCTGATGGTATAACACAACCATGACATAGCGTGAGTTTCTATAGACTGTATATGTTAAAAGTGCATCTCTATAGCGTGGTTGGGATATTATGTCTAACGTGGACTTATTCTACACTCCAGACCGGAATATGACAGAGTAGTTATAGCGGCAGAAATAGGTAAGGCGGTGGACGGACCCGGACGAGATGCTGCATAGTACTCTGCCAGTGGTCTTATTGATAGTAATCTATGTTTTAATTTTTGCATATTTAGTTTCATAATTATAATGCATACAGAAAACACAGGAGATAGCAGATATAAAATACATCATTTGGCAGCTATTTGATGTACACTTTACCCAGTGATCATCACTAAAAAGATACGGAGTCAGCCCCAAGATTACTTTTAGGAATTTTAGATTTTTATAGATATAGGTAGTCTAAAAATACCATAGCAATCTAAAGTTGAAATGTAAACCTTGGTAAATAGATCGTACCAATCTCGTCGTCGCAAAACTCGTAAGAAGCGAATGTCGGTTTATAGATCGTGACTAGACAGTAAAGGTAGCCATATCATAAGTGCTCGCCACTGTAGTGTTCCTGTTTGGGGTAAGAGTAGGCCGTAAGCATTACGCAAGAGGCTTAAGATGGCAGTCTCAAGTTAGCAATGCACTAAAATATCTTAGGTGTCTGTAGTTAAGGTATTTATTGCTACAGAAAATCTGTCGACTTGTTTTCTCTTTCATAACAAAAACTAATAAATAAGTTCAATAATAACTTGGACATCAGACTTCCCACATAGACGTGTAATAAAAATAAACGCATCAAGATATTCCTTAAATAGTCGGTAAGATAAACATTCAATCACGGCTTCATTTGTAAAATATAACATCCTCCTCAGAGAATCAGTATATTGATCTATCAATTGGTTTACAAATAGAATCGTCTACATGCTAGATCGATAATCATCAGTAGATTTAGCATGACGAAGTCAAAAATGGTTGGCAAAGTATAAATAGGATCGGCTTCTATGAAAAGAGAATTTATGAATTGGCTTCGAGTGAATAAAGGGTTTAAGGTTTCACAGTTCGTAGTTAAAAGGTAACGTTTGCTTCACGTACATATTTAATCAAACACATATCTTTACAAATCCTTGATGGTTAGGCTGATAGTATCGAGTGCTAAGTGTCAATATTGTAACGAATTTTCAAAAGTCAAGAATTTCATTTTCAAGTTTTAAGATAAGTAATGCCTGTAAAAACCATAAGTGGTGTAAATTTAGTTTATGAATATTTATGATTTTGCTTCTAAAAAGGAAAAGGTTATCAAATCGACTGCAAGTTTTTTTTTGTGTATAATTTAGAATTTATTTATAAGTTTGTTTAAAAGCTTATATTTTGCGGTTGGGTCTTTTTATAATTTGATCAAAATTTGACAAAGTTTTTACGTTATACTTGACGATCTTTTTACAATTATTTATCTAAACGATGATATACAATGTATTAAAATTGAAGTTGTTCTTGTGTATATTTCACACAACAAATTACTGCGTTCCAATGATTCCTATCCACATATTCTCGGCGGGTTCGTGCAACGCGTTTAATCTATAGTTATGAGATCAATGCTGCACACGTAACAGTAACACCGTTACGTTGGGAATTGTCAGCGAGTCAAATCAAAGAATTTGGGATAGTCGATTACAAAAGTCACGTACCTCATAAAATATATTTGATTTAGGGTTGTAGCTTTCTTTCTATTAAATGTAGCTACAATAGAAACTACGGGTTATAAAAGTAAAGTAAAAAGTAAAAGTAAAGTATCTTCACGCCCATATCCCCGAAGAGGTAGGAAGAGGCACAACCAGGGCACCCACGACTAGCCGAAGACACTAAGTCCCACAATGTGATAGGTGCTAGCTTATCGACAACCGGGCACGTAGCCAATCCCGAGCAACATTTTTTTTCCTAGAAAATTGAAAAAACCTAATTTTCTTTTTGTTCAGGATATCCGCTTTCTTTCCTTTTTTTGTTGTATGGGTAAGGATTCACTGAAAATAATAGACCATCTACCTTCCTATAGCTTATAAGAGACTAGCATAGGTTAAATGGATCATTACAAACAAGAAACCGCCGAGTTTGTATGAAAAGCGTATCTAATGCCGTTGTAAGCGTTGCCAAGACCGTGAGATTTGGTACTCGATACTCTCTGCCTGCCTCATAAAGGAATTGACGTGAAGATACGTATGTATGTCTTCCCAACAAGACTGTTTGATTAGGAATCCTTACCTACTTCTGCCGTAATTTTGACAAATAATATTAATAACGTATTAAAATTTACGTCAATAATTATGTTCCGCTCAGGAGTTGCGCAATTTAATATCCCCGGCTAAATGACAGCGTCACACCTATAACATCTACGATGTCTATTTGCCACGGTTGTCTCTTGAGAAGGGTCATAAGCTTATGAGATAAAAATAAATATGCCATTTTGAACGCTTCCTATTTGGAACTCGGTCTTCAGGCAACACATCTATGAAGCAAAGACCTTTCTTTGCTTCATAGGATGGTGATCCTTGCTCAACATCACCATTTTACACATGCGCCATCTTGTGTACGGTTACCTACTAACTACTAAGTGCTAACACATTAAAAAAACAAGCTTTTGCAGCTGGGTGTACTTTTCAACTGGAATAAAATGCGCATACAAGTGTAGTACACTTAACTGACAGATGGCGAAGGCCATTTCCGTAATGAAAGCCCCAACAACAAGCCAAATCGATTTATCACTGGAATATCTTATTTGTGGCAGTTTAATGTAGTTTAATTAAAACAATCAAGTTAAAATCTTTGAAACCCCACGAGAAATCCTATTAAATAACTAAGAACCATTTTGATCACATCAGCTATCAAACAAAGCAATTCGCGTCCAAATCGGCCTATTCGTTATCAAGTTACGATGCCACAGACACAAACACACCAACCGTCATGGGTTGAAATAGAATTATGGAGATAACTGTACACTATAAAATTATAAAATAAAACTGTATTCTTTCGGATTACTTAGATCTTAAAATATAATACCAATATGGTATAAAAATGTTAATATAACCTGTGTCGGGATAATATAATCCCGACCACAGGACATTGACGTACATCTATAGTCAACTGTCAAAGCATCAATGATCGCCACTATGGTGTTTCATGCTTAAGGTAACTGTAGCTAGCAACCTTGTCCACGTGGTATAGGAAAAGAAAACAGCTCCCCTCCCCCCTGTTGGTAAGAGCTCCTTAGCAGAATAGACCAACTGCCTTCATGCCAGGCAGCTCGTAAAAAGCAAGCATAGGCTTACCGTCACGATCACCATGACATCGGCTTTGGTGGTAGAGTTTCGCAGCGACTCGCTCGGATTGGAACCACCTATTACCTATTCCTGCCGCCATAACGTCAGCGCTTGCCGTTAACCTGTTCCAGTTCGGAGGGTAAGGTAGCCGGTAAACTTACTTTTCTTGAAGGCCTATCAATGGCCTATCATATGGTATCAGATTGATAACGCACCATTACCAGCTTTAGTGTCTCTAGGTGGTTTGAATTTCTTACCATCAGGAAAACTTGTTTGCCTTTAATGTCATAAAAAAACATCTATGGTGTCTACTTATACAGGCTATGAGTTTCTATTGCCATTAGGTCAAAAACTTAATAAAATGAACTTGTGCATCATCTTAGTAAAGGTGTTCAGAACTCTTACCATGAGTTTACGGCCAGTCAAGTTTACTATACAAGTATACTATACTCGTTACCGTCTCTGTAATGTATTTGTATGAAAATTTTGAACAGCGCCTCTTTTGGTAACTAAGAGAAACTCATTTTTAGACCAAAAGTGTCATTGCTTTCGACACATAACTTACCGAACATAATCTATACCAACTCGTGGTAAAGGCTCAGATTTAAACTGGACGATATCAACTCACACATCAAAACAGATAGTGATGTCCATTCGGATCAATGCGGACTTTCGCAACCGGTACGTATCTAACTGGGGTAAAGTGCGCATACAAGTGCGGTGCAATTTATTGACAGATGGCGGGAGCTAATTCTGTAATGGAATCCACGCCACCAACAGGCTAAATCGATTTACCGCTGTGATATCGACTCTATTCTGGTTTCAGTTGATAGAATTTTCCCCTATATTTGAAGACAGAAATAACAAATATAAGCTTTTTTTATGCCAGTATTTTATATAATACATTTAGATAGAACATAATCTCAGGTATTTTAAATAAGTGCAAAGTATAATTATATGATTTCTATTAATCTAAGTCTAGCAGACATGGACAACTTGTTCCGGACCACGTACCTTTTGTTTTCGCAAATCGTCAAATGTTTTAATGAATTGGACTTAGGCGATTCTATATAACAGTTCTCGAGCTATGTGTTGTAACACAACCTAGTTTGTAATATATTTATACTAGGTGTCCCAACGATATTGTACCATCCACCCTGTGTTATGTGATTTTATTTATCTTTTTTTTTACCGTCCCAGCATTATAAGTAAATTACACAAATGTTTGATCTTTTTCAAAAGGAACAAAATTACATGTTTGTATGATTAGTATTAATAAACGACACCGACAGATACAAATACTTAAATAGATACCGAAATAAATATAAGACATGCTCGTTACATTAATGCCTGTTTCCGCCGGGAATAGAACCCGAGCCTTGCTTGATTGGTCGGTGCAGTAAGATGTGTACACTTCGGTCAATGAGGCAGCAGCTTTTATGCTTTTCAGGGTAAAGATTAATTCAAACAAAACATGTTTGTAATCGGATTAGCAGTTTCCGAGTTATTAGTGTTGTAGCAAACACAACATTATTTTTAGACCCAAGAGTAGATTTGCATTCCATTCTACAACCTCATATCCTGAACTAGAGGTTTTCAAAAGTAAGGCATAATCTAAAGTAATTTTAGACCCGTAACCGCAACTCAATAGGTATTTATTTACAAATGAGAAATTCTATCTTCACAACATCACTAATATTTTTTTCGTATCTTACTTTTTCTCAATTCTTATTTCACAGTGTATAAAAATGTTTGTATTTTTTGTACTTCACTCCGATTCCAACACAATATTAAGTGTGGATAAATCTAGGATAAATTGTGGAAGATTTAGCAAAAGTAAGACTAGTGCCTGTCAACGGGAATACGGGATTTAGTTCGTGCATTTTTCAACAGAGGTAATTTCATTTTCGAAATGGAAATGGGATTTGGGAATATTCTGAATGTTAGATATATAAACACGTTTTTTAGGGTTCCGTAGCCAAAGGCTAAAAACAGAACCCTTATAGATTCCTCATGTTTGTCTGTCCGTCTGTATGTCACAGCTACTTTTTTCTGAAATTACAAAAGCTAAAAAAGCTTTGTTAACTGCATAAAGATTTTAAAAAAATGATAAAGGACAATGGCAGATCTCCATAGTGAAAATTGTCTGGATTCAAATTAAAGCGTCCCGTAAAAGAAAAATGTGTCTCAGTATCGGTAAAAGTACCTGAGTCTACAAGCTAGTTTATTTTCATTCGGGAAAGCCGGAAAAAAAAGATATCGGAGTTTGAAATGTTTTGATTTTTAGGTTATGAATGAACATAGTCATGTTCTATGTCATTATCACATGACTTATCAATGTAGTAGATTAACATTGAATCAAACATATCATGAATAAACAACAAATAAAATGAAGTAACCACAATTTTACTCTTTTTTTACAATTACGAAGTTTGATTGCAAATCTGGTTTGCACGTTGATTTCCACATCTATTTTATTATAGGTTGTATGAATAATATGCCGCGGTTAAGAGTATTTCATTAATTTTAATGTGTTTAGAATCAGCACAATATCACGCAAAAATATTTTGTAGCACAGATTAATGTAAATGTGTTCTGTAGCAACTAACCACAGAACAACATCTAACTGTCAAACTGTCACTGTCAAAAACGATAGTAGAGCTATGACATTAGACTCGATTTTATGTAAAATCGATTAAACATTAAGCCGATTTGATGATTCGATAGACCATTTTTATTGGATATTAATGTTGTAATACTTCAATTAGCTCATTGATATCGATGCTAAACATGATATGATTGATTTCAATCAAGCGTATTTTAAATCCACAACCAACACTAGATCTTATATTGTATCGATTATTTATTTCATAACGGATACAATCGATTCATACAGTTGGTATTTGTAAGTGTCACACCACTGTTGACCATTGAAGTTTAATGTACTTACTTCGAAATCAGTTGTTATGCTTTTTATATCATAAATAAACTCCGGCTTTAAAAAAAGTAGAAAACATGAAAATTCGTTAAAAAATAATTCGGCTTGTTGCGTTTTAGTGAAACCTATGGACGCTAACACAAACCCAGACAATATTCTGCCATTATCCTTTTGGGGGTTCCCCATGCTTTAACCTAAAACTCAAAACTATTTTTTTTTATCTAATCCATGAATGTGGGATATCTATGGATAGCCCTTCTAAAATGATACTGTTGTTCCTACTTATTTTTTTAACTTAATAGATTGCGCGCGAGACAACTCCAAAGTGGTAATATGTGCCTCCCCCCCACCCTCTGTAACTTCTGAAATAAGAAAATTATAAAACTAAAAAATATAGACGACGTACGTTACGGTGTAAACTTCCAACGAAAATTGATTTGAACTAGATCTTTCTTTAAGTTTTGGCCTTCACGTTAGTAGGTATTTTACCATTAGTCAAGTAGAAATTTGCATCAAATTTTATATCAATTTTAATAAATTATAATTAGTCATCAGCAAGTCATGTCAGGCTATTGGGTAAAGCGATGGCCTCGTTACTAAAGCTCATGTAAAGAGATTTGGCGGCAACAGGGAAATTCATGATACGCTGATTTCTTTATGATTATTTCATTTGTGCACTTTCACTGAACAAAATGGTACAAAATGCCACCAAAATCGACTAATTTCATACATACATATCTTCACGCCAAGTCCCTTACGGGGTAGGTAAAGAGTATCGAGTGCCAGATCTCACGATTCTGACAAACCTGTCTTGCTTCCTTCACATTCATAACCCTTTTCATACAAACACGCCGGTTTCGGAGACTCTTGAAACCACCCTCCGATAATATCCGATTGATCTGATCGTGAAATGTCAGCCTTGGTCTC
>NJDC01002360.1:0-27033 GCA_002245475.1 Calephelis virginiensis
ATTTATAGAAAATTTATCCCAAGCACAGGGCAAGTGCTAAAATAAAAATAAATTTCTGTTTTACTTGTTATTTTCTATGCATGATATAATTGCCTTATTTGATAAGAAATTGAGTTGCCCCTAAAATTTCTAATTATTGTAATGTTATTGTACCCTTTGCGTTTATAAGTGTTTTTTGTAAGTTGAATAAACGATTTTGAATTTTTTAAATTTTAGTGGCAATTTGTTTTTTTTTATCAACAAATTAAAAAGTAATTAAATATTAAATATAAAAAAACCCGTTCCTAGTAGTTTTCGTTTGATATACCTACGGGGCGCCACTGTCTCGTAGCTGTGTAAGCCTTTTTTTTTTTTTGGAATGACTAATGTGTTGCCAACCTCGCGGTTTTTACAACTTCACCGGGCTTTAGTGTAAGGCTATGGTTGCATTTATTGTATATGTAGATACAGTTCTTCTCTGTGAGTAATATTGTTCTGTGCACACGAAGCTCCGCCAGACTGACAGTTGTCAAATCTCTTTCCGTCGTATTCCTCAACAAATGGCGCTAGTAATGCGCCTTCAAATACTAAAAAGCTTTTTATTTTAACAGACCCGAAAAAGAGGAAGTTATCAATTCCGCTATATTTTTTTTTGTATAATAGTTACGCGATTACTGGACCAATAATGAACAGAACATGAATTATTTTAAAATAACCCTATAGTCTGTTCATTCACCTTAGGTTACGATTCCGAGGTGTTCCCAGATAAATTTTATCAAGATCCGATTAGTGGTTTGTGAGTTATACTTAATACATGAAAATGTATAGATTTACTTCTCACGACCAACCAAAGAATGGATCTTGAAAGAAATTATATAACATACGCGTCGTATCCCCGCGTTGGTCCATTTACGCTGAGTAGAATACACCAGCTGCCTCTCTTAAGCTTGTAAGAGGCGAGCGTAGATTAAAGAGACCATTACCAACAATACCACTGGTTATAGATTGCAGTACAGCAACCTTACACGTTCTTGCCGCCGTAATGACTAGTGTTCTATTTCGGAGGGTAGGACAGCCGGTCGACTTGCACAATTGGTCTAACATCCCAGCTACAGGACTGTGATGGACCTTTAACATCTTGGTGTCCACGGTTGTTTTTTACCATCAGGAGTGCCGTATGCTTGTTATCTAACCTCTCGAATTATAAAAAAATCATACCATCTCGGAGTAATAAATTGCTTTTCTAAAAGAGAATTACGGGACATGAATGAACGAATGAATGAAAACACAAAATAAAATGCACTAAAATTTACAAAAATACTCTTTCACTTATATATATTAACTTAAGGTACACAAAGGCGGATTTTATTTTCACTTATTGCTTGGGAGAGATTGCTTAGGGTAAAGAAGACAACTTAAATAGGACGAAATTGGAGTCAGTTTTTTGCAGTTAAATTATATCGAGTGTGTTTTACAGCGGCCAACGTGAAGGTTTGTTAGCTGAAGCACATTCCGAAGAAGTAGAACAAGCGGACCCGTTCTACGCACATTGCCGACTTCACTCCGATAAAGCCCTCGTCAAGAAACGAAAACGCAACTGGCTTGCGTTACAGTTGAGGACGGAAAAAAGGTATTATTTTTAGAATGTAATTTTCTATGTTATAAAAATGCAAACAAGCTAACGTAATGCTTATTGTAAGAAATACAAGTTGTAGCAGATCCCACAGATGTAGTTTTGTGTTTTCAACCAGCTTTGTTTTTGCAATCAAGTGGAGATCTTAAACCTTTGCCGTGTTATAGATAAACATAGACTGAAGTAAGAGTAAATTTATGTTGTTATTATGGTTTGCAAGGCAGTGCAATAAAGACTATGACACCTTGTGAAACCTTGGAATACATTTGTCCATAAGAAAGTCCATTTTTAATAAAAAAACGACTGGAGTAAGTTGGTTTACTAGCTGCTCTCTCTAGAAGGTACCACAATATTATTAGGTAACCAGAATAGCAGAAACTAGTAAACTCGATTCCCTAATCCGATTGACTGAATTTGTTACATGAAGTTATTTCTTTTAGAAAGTTGGAGTTACAAAACAAACTTACTACCGAAGAGAAGCAGAGAATACAAAGAAAATTAATAAAATATAGGAAAAAGTATGCTCAGCAGAAAGAAAACAGAAACCCTCCGTGGGGTAAGTAGTTTAACTTTTAAATTAAGAAAGTTACTTACCGTATCATAATAATACTTTAAGTGTATTTGAATAACATTGAGGTGCCAAACATTTTTCATGATTTTGTATGTTGTCTTAAAATGTTCTAAGAGGTAAAACTTCATGTCCCTATGAAATTTACGTGGGACGTAAAAATGACAAGTAAATGGCGAATAGTTATTGGAGGTAGAAATATTTACGTATGAACAAATACAAAGCGACGATTTGCAACAATACAAAAACAAATACTTAAAATTATTATGATTTGGGTGGCTTGATCCAAGGAACGCATAGCTAAGTGTCGTAATTCGCACAGTGTTGTTTCAATACTTAGCCAAGTATGCTTCTTGAATACGGGTGTTAGTCCTTAATTGTAATGGAAACCATAGGGGTTTTTATCCATTTCTGTCTGTCTGTCTGTGTGTGTTCGAGTTAAATTGAACGTAAAAAAGTGTGCGTTTATTCTACTTCAAAATATACCCCAGTTAACTAACTATATGTAAATCAGAGTGTACCCGTAATACTACATATATGTAACTTGTTGACAGTACCCACTCAGAAAATGGCTCGTATGCTGTACAGCAGTGCATCAGCTATGCGGAAGTTTCAGCGCAAGGCCGAGTGTATGGGTATCGACATACAAGCCCTAGAGTTTCAAGATGCTCAGGTTTGTCATCTCATTATAAATTTCAGTAACTACTTAACCAGGAAATTAGATTTAATTTTTTAATATTTTCTTCTTACACCAATGACAAAAAACGCGAATGAGAAAGTGTATTTATTTGTTTTATTTTGTTTCACGTTGTAACGAAGCCATCGTATGGTAGATACCGTTTACCTAAAAATATATAATATAAAAATGTTGGTAAGCGCACAACTTCCGGACGACTGAATTGATTGGGATAATTTTTTTTTTGTGGTGTTAGTTATTGTCAGAAGCAAGTTCTTATAAAGAGAAAATTGCAGAGAAAATGGGGAAACAATACTTGATTTATCTTATACAAACTGATCGTATTGAACGAAGTTCGCTGGAACAGCTAGTAATTAATAATAACATCTTTTTTGTGTGTAATTTTTTTCGAGAATATCAATCTTTATGCGCACAAAACGGTAAACTGATTGAAATTTATCTTATGTTAAATTTAACCTATAAAATTTTAGTAATATAGTCGACGATACATATGTGAAGTACCTACTTAAACAAATATTAATGTTATTAATTTAATAATCATCCAAACCCAGAAATTCATGACATCTGTGTCATTACACAAATGTTGGTTTGTCGGTAATCGAAAATAAGGCTGGCGGAAGGTCGGTGGCATTAGATGAGGCGGTGAATAAAGTATACGGAGTGTGCAGATGTCGGCGCTCCGCGACGTGTCCCGGCGCTGGCACGTGCCGCCCGCCTTCTCCGTGGAGTTCGTAGGCTACTACCTCGAGCGTAACTCGCGCGTAGCCTCGCTACGGGCGGCGCTACGCCGTCTCACCGTGGAGAACGACAAGCTGCTGGCTGACGACGACAAGCTACGCGCCGACTACGATCAGGTATCGTTGTTTTTATTCAAGTGTTGTAGTTTTTTCTCAGAAAAATTCATGAAAAATCTGAAAAATTATCGGAAACAAGGAATACATATTTCCTATATATTAACACGTGAACTTTGAATCCCTTTTTACGAAAATTGCGCGGATGAAGGAGCAAAAAATTTGGCACACTTATAGTTTATATGTAGGAGAAGTGCAGAACGCTAATATTTTTCAATAATAATGCTTATAAAGTAGATTAAATCAATAAATATAACATTACCCACACTACCATGCATTTGACACACACAAACAAATATATTGATGATAACGATAAAAGATCACAGATGGCACACCATACAGTTCGGAAACAAAGTAGTTAGTCTTGAAAATGTAGATGGCGTTCTTATCAACAAGATACTAAAATTTATTATGGTCGAATTTCGAGCAACGGGCGACCACAAGTAAAACCAAATTGACAACTGTTGAATCGACAAACAACTGGCGATTCAACAGTTGTCAATTCGAGACTAAAGTAATATGACCCTTTAACTTCTATGTCTTGCTTACATGCGTAACTTACATAGAGTTCGTACTTATGCTCAGTGCATTATGAAACTTTTAATAAGTTCTTAAGTTTTAAAATTGCTTGTGTTTTGTGAAAGAGTGAGTCTCCTGTAAGATAGTACTATAAACTATTATTCATTCTTTGCATACATACACTAGAAGTCAGTGGTGCATCGCGATCTTATTTATATGTGGGCACTTGTAATAATCCAAACAATCAGCTGTACAGCACTCCTCTTCTCAGCAGTTTACAAAATAGTATTCGCGGTTTTCTTGATTCTTATTTTGACTAAGATAAGAATAATAATAGAACTTTGTCTAGAGAAGCTACCTATCCAAAATATTTCTTGTTGTTGTTTATATTTTTGTTGTAGTTTCAAAATACAAAAAACAGATGAATTTTCCTATAGTAATAATACATGTCTTCTGTTGATACCTAAAGTTATCCATTGCTAACCTGAGACAGAAATCTTATGTAAAACTGTAAAATATAAAGTAATTTGGCCCTATTTTAGAATCTAATTCAGAGTTGATATTTAACTCAGGAACATGTAACTGGCCCTTACGCAACAAAATGTATAGGTTACGTTATACTGTTAACAGGAATGCTGCAATGCCAGGTACTGCGTTATGACGGCAGGAATAGCTAAGGCTGTGGTAGTACTTCGGGCGTGTCATTGTAGCATTCCCCATGACTTATCCATATGTAAAATTTCTTTTGTCTAGGCGTCAAAAGAAAACACGGATGCTCTAGCGGAATTGCAATTGACAAGGCAATCTCTGCAAAAGATTTATGATGTCATAACTGCGATATTCCCAAAGAAGTCGGTCCCAGCCATCATGGAAGACAAGCCACTGCTACCTCCGGTGATACCGCGCTCCACACCGAAAGTTACACCGCAACAATTACAAAAACGGTATGTTCTTTTTAACCTCGTCATCCTGACTACATTTTATTGTCTGTAGGCGACGAACATTTCTTACCATCAAGACCAGGGGGGTGATTATGTAACTCAGTTACCAACTCAAAATGGATGAATGTACATCGAATCGCTGACGTGTTTTGTATTTGCTATCTCCAGTGACCAACAGAAATACAATAGAGATAGCAAACACAAATTACGTCATTTACAGTTTGAGTTGACAACTGAGATACATAATAACCCCTTTGTACCGTAATATCTTACTGCTACCATTTTACTTTAAACTGATAGTCCAGTTCGTAGAGACGAAACTCTGCTAAACTGGTTACTTTTTCCAAACAGTACGGAGTTTCATAAAAATAATAACTTAGATTCTGCAGTCTCTACTTGTTGACCCTTTGTGACACTTTGCCGTTATTTGCTTATACTTTGGGAGTGGATGCCACCCGTTCTCGTTTCTTTTATTTTGACATGGTGGATTTTTTTTACATGAGTTCAATACTTTCCAACTTATCCATTAGTGAAATTTTCAAATTGTTATCCAATGAAACTACGTTTTCAGATAAATGTTTGCGAATAACTCAAGAACTACGTATTTGATAAAATAAATCTGTTAAAATCAAAATTCTACTAGTGGTATAAATGTGAAAGTTTGTAAGAATGGAAGGATGTTTGTTACTCTTTCACGCAAAAATTAATGAACGAATTTAAATGAAACTTTACAGGAATGTAATTTATATAACACATATGTCATTAGAAAAAAACGAATTAATCGGTAAGCCGCGAGTGGAAGCGTATGGCTAGACTCATAAAAAATCACTCACAAGTAAGCCTAAGAACTCACGGAGCGGTTTTTACCCGCGCTCGCGGTGGTTGCGGGCCCGCTGGTTCTGTAGAATGTAGATTTGTATGAAAAAAGTAAGTTCACATTACACGACGCGTTTTACACCCGCCCGCAGGGCTCGCGGCAGCGGTCGCCCGCCCGTGGCATCGTTTGCGACCGATGATTTCTACCGTGACGGACGTGTGACCGCACAAATAACCGGTCTCGTAAGTTTTAAAGTAAAACCGCAGTTCCGTGATCGCGGGCGCGGGTAAAAATCGTCCTGTGAGTCTTTAGTCTTAAAGTAGCCAGCGACACGGGACCAACTTTGAAGCAGAGGCTCTGTAGAACCTAAATTAAAATTTTATGAAAATTCCTATTTCTTTGCACGACTATAAGGGAAACTGGCCATTTATTGCACTGTAAGAATTAATTATGTATTTGCGTACATGGTACACTAAACACACTTCGCGTTGACATATTATATTCTTCAAATTCTCTAGCCTTAAGACGTCATGGTAAAGGATAGCGCACATTTGAAGAGGCCGGGACGGAACGCAACGTAATAATTCGCCTAGATCGTTTTAACACATTTTGTATGGAGCGAAGCACACTGTGCCAGGTCGCATCACATGACCAAAGCGAAGAGTAAAAACGATATTATAAATGTGAACAGAGTGGTAATGACATTTTAACGCTAACGTTATGCGTGTATAATGTATATTACGTATGACGACTAGTACTAACGGCTCTTAAGTAGACTGGCTACTCTTTTTTTTACACTACGCTATGGCACTGATTGACAAAAATCCGCGAATGCGATGTGGCCCAACCTGCTTGAGTGCGTTTTGCAATGCGATGTGCCCCTACCTGACAGGCTCCGCCATGCAACAGTCTGCGCTATCCTTTAGGCCCCCAGGACCTATGAGAAAAACATACGTTTCTCTTTACGCTATTACGTTAGAAATAATTGATAGCTTCGAAAGTAGACAAATACTCTTCTTTTACTTTTTAGACATTTTTACGCCTGTTTAATCTGTTTTGTTACTATACTTAGTTCTTTCTTTCCGTTTTGGCAATCTCGTTAGTATTTTGCCATTAGTCAAGTAGAAATTTGCATAAAATTTTATATCAATTATAATTAGTCATCAGTCATAAGTCGTCAGTAAGTCATGTCAGGCTCTTGGGTAAAGCGGTGGCCTTTTTACACAAGCTCATGTAATGAGATTTGGCGGCAACGAGGAAATATACGATACGCTAATTTCTTTAAGATTATTTCATTTGTGCACTTTCACTGAACAAAATTGTACAAAATGCCACCAAAATTGACTAATTTCACTCAAAATTAACACGAAATACAATAATTATGAAAAAACTTCGACTATCTTTTCTCTCGATGGCGCCAAAACTGACTATACTTAGTTTATCACTATAAAATCTACTAAATCTGTATTGGTTCCTTATCTTTATGTAATGCGCGAACAAACTATTAAAATAATGTGGTTCAACGGCGTTCTCGTTCCTCATCGATTTGGTAGACTCACGCTACGATTCGTTCGGACTGACCAACCAGTTTATTTATTCGTCGACCGGCTTGTGGCCGATGGGTTACCGTGCACACGCCTAACTCAACTGACCAACCGCGATGATCAGGTTCAATTCCTGATGGGCGCGGTCATTTATGTGATGAACATAAATGCCAGTATTTCCTAGTCTGGGTTATTAAATTTACACTGGTATCTATTTAAGTATTTCTCGGTATTAGTATCGTTATCTAACATCCACAATACAACAATGTAATTTGGGGTTACATCAATTTGTGTAATTTGTATATTTATTTTTTCCCAACGGCGTAACGTGAGGCTCGTGTCATAAGGTCCCGCCCTCAATTAAAATTTTTGTTACTTGGCTTATTTTTATCCCCATGTCTGAATGGCTTCTCGCGGTAGAGATAAATAAGTTTATTATGCAGACGAAAATTCGCGCCGCATCTTGTAAAAATGTACTATAAAATATAAATACAGAAGTACCTATAGATTCTTGTGTTTCGTTGATACGTGCCTATTTTGCGTAGAACCCTTAAAGTAATGTCTCTCTTTACAACGAGAGGAACATAGTATATATTTGCAGAACTTTCAAATTCACCCTGCCAAGTACTCTCCGTAGACAATTTTATGTCGCTGAGAATGTCCTGTCATTTTTGTTTTTATTTAATCAAAAGAAGGTATAAATAAACAAAATAAGTTTTGGAATGGAAATAAGGTACCAATATCTGAGCTCTACCTTTTCTTAATACATAATTGTATTTCTGTATAGATTTATTTATAAAATATTTAAAATTGGCGATGCCATTCCCTCAGAATGCTATTGTTATAGTGCTTGCATGAATTTTTGCTTAATCTAAGTTACTTGAAATGCCCTTATTTGCAAATTTTTTAATAACTATTTCGTAATAGTGTAGATATTATTGTAATTGTTTATTATTGTTTTATTTTTGTGTTTTTATTAATTTACACGTGATAAGCAACTTGAGTAATAACTGTTCTTTATATAATTATTCAAAAAGTACATAATAAAAAGATGTTTTATTAAAATTTTATAAGAAATAGTTATTAAGTGATCGGTAGATATGGGCCTGTTTTATTTATAATGGTCGTATGCTGTATGTCGTATCGACCAGCAGGTCAATGTCTGTTCCCACCGCGGCTGCACTTAAGATGGGCGTTGGTTTTCCTCTTAGTGACAATCCGGACGCTCGCCAAGGAAAAGTTTTATCAACATCTTTAGAAGGTAAGTTTTCTTCCATTCCTCAGTTATTCGAACAAATAAAAATCCTCCCCGTGTTGATCCGATCCACTTGGGAGAATAGATCATCTGTTTCCCTGCCAGACTTGTAAGAGGCGAACACAAGTTATAGATCACAAACAAGACCACTGGTCGCAAAGTGCTGTGCAGCATCTTGCCCCGGTAGGGATCCACTGCCTTATCTATTCCTGCCGCCATAATGATTCTGTCATTTTCCGGTTTTCCGGTAGACTTGCACAATAGGCCACAGGACAGTGACGCATCTATAACGTAATGGTCTAAATAGGTCACGGGTATTTAAGGAACTTGTTATGCACCCTCTCCAACATGAAAATGTATTTAGTTTCATGTGTTGTTTTATTCTACTAAATACAAGAACTTTGATATAGATTATAACGTAATTACTAATTACTTTGTTGATGCAATGCTCCATTTTATCAGGAAGTGATATACCGCCAAACACTCGATTTTACATTTCTTGTTATTGAAGTTTTAGTATTCAATAGTTTCTATGCATTTTTTAATAGCTACATTAAGTAACTTTGTTGTCATTTGATTATTATCAGGAAAGATAGCTTGTTTTCTTCATTTCATTTTAATGTTAAAATGGTGCTTTATTTTTTCCTCCGTGTTGGTCCGGGCTTCTGTACAGAATAGATCATCTGCTTTCCTGACAGGTAGCTCGTAAAAGAAGGGTATAGGCTTACTGTCACTAATTCGTGACATCTGATTAGGTGGTAGAGACACGTCCGAATTGGTACTACCGCCTTATCTATTCCTGCCACCATAACGTCAGCATTTGCCGTTGACGTGTTTCAGTTCGGAGGAAAAGGTAGCCGGTAAACTTACTTTTGTTTGATGCTTAACATTACGGTCTCAGGTTGGGAATGCACTATTACCACCTTTGGGGTCTGTAGGCGGCGTGAATTTCTTACTACTATATACTATCAGGAAATCCGTCTACTTGGTTGCCTTTCAATGTAAAAAAAAAACAAGTTAGTAAAGCAGTGGATCGCTACCGAGGTAAGTTGCTGCACAGCACTCTGCCACCAGTGGCCTTGTTGGCAATGTAAAATTTGTGCGCGCCTCGATTTACGATTTACAAGTTATCACTAACTAGAAAAAGAGCACAATTTCTCAATTTTACTTTATTTAAATCAGTCCCTGTTTGTGTATTATATGCAAATTATAAAATTGTGTGAGAAATGTGTTTGTACACTGTTTTTTTTATTAAAAGTAGTAAATATATCTCACTGGAACATTTTAGTTGACTTTATTTGTATATGTTTCTTGTACATGATTGTTTATAAAGTATAAATAGCTCTAAGAGGTTAGTATTATCGTTAGTTCGTATCCCCAAATTTTTATTGTCCATTTATTATAGTCCAGTTTGAGTTTAGATCTTCAATTATCTATCTGTATGGTAGTAAAATAAGAGACAGTGAAATGGATAGCGCGTGTAGAATATTGGTATGTAGCGCGGTCGGAGGCGCTGTCGGCGCGCGAGTGTGCGGCGTGCGGGCGCAGCAGCGAGCGCCACCTCATGGCCGCCTGCGACACCTGCCGCCACCACTACCACCTGCACTGCCTGCGCCCGCCGCTGCAGCGCCCGCCCAAGAAGAGCAAGCTCTACGGCTGGTCAGTGCCCACACGAAACACACACACTGCACATACGACGAGGAACTCATGGATAACCCATGGCCTATCCATGAAAAAATAACCTCACTTAAAGTGTCCTGCTTTCTGAGATATTTCATTTTTTTATGTAATTTTAGAAAATATCTCCCCTTGGTCGGTTTTTTCACGCCGTTTCTACAGTTGAAAAGTTTTTTTTATTTTAAGTCTGTTTTTTATTTTTATCGGGAATTATTCTGCTATTAAATAAACCATTATCGCCTTCAAAACATTAAAAAAATTAACAAAAACAAATTTTTTTTACTAAAATTATTTTATCACATAACTTGACCAGCCCTGGTGATACAATACATGGTGGTACAATTTTGTTAAAATTATAGGAAATGAAAACAACTAATATGAGCAAAAATCAATTTACTCATTTTAAATCACAGTAAATGTTCAAATTGCCATCCTTCTTGCCTAATACACATTCGGCACTTCTTAATAAAATATATTTTAATGCGATAAAAATAGCCCTCGTTTCTGATGTGCTGGGACGCTAAATTGATTGTTTCTTGCAGCTGTTCTAGTGAACATGACGGCGTCGCATAAACTAAATTTTTGAGCCAGCCCCAATAAAAAAAAAATCAATGGATTCAGATCTGGGGATCTGGATGGCCACAAAGTTGGTCCCAAGCGTCCGATCCACCGTCGCGGGTATTGCTCGTTCAGATGCTGCCGTACCCTGACGGCATGATGAACTGGATAACCGTCATTTTGGAGCCACATACCTTGCCTCGTTGCTAGCGGCACATTTTCTAATAATTCCTATAAATTATTTTGTAAAAAATCTAAGTAATTTTCGCCATTTAGTGTGGCTGGCAGCACGTGTGGTTCAATAATCTGCCCATTTATTATTCCAGTCCACAGATTAATTTTAAAATGCGCCTGGGAACAAGCTTCCCTTGTGGCGTGTAGATTTTCAGCCGCCCACTGATGCAAATTGTGCATGTTCATGTAGCGGCATGTATAACTGCGGCACGATGATTCATCCGACCAAATAATTTTATTAAAAAAACTCGGATCCGCTTCTATTTCATTAAACATTCTTCTACAAAAAGTTACTCTTTGTGGATAATCAGTGGGTAGTAGTGCTTGTACGCACCGTAAGTGATAAGGGTTTCTCACAACGTTTCAAGATACAACTAAAGATTTGCTGATACTTGTTCGTCAAGCTATTTGGCAGGGTCTCGTTCGACCTCTTCAAGAACTACATTTTCAACATCTATTGTTGGTAATGGTCTTCCACCAACGCCTCTCGCAGGACCTATTCCAGGAATCCTTCCTTCACTATAAGAGTTGTGAACTCTTATTAAACACCCAATAGTCCGGATGACATTCATTAGGGTATCTTGAACAAATAAAACATTTTTAATAATAATGGCGATTTTTTACATTCATCAGGTCACACAAGATACAAACAATAAAAACATAAACATCGGTCTCTGTACTAAGCAAAGCTTGAATTTCTGAAATAAAAACATTTTTTTATAATATAAATTGTAGGCTTGTGTTTAGTAGAAAAAACAATAGCACTTACCTCTCTCGATACATTTGAGCAGCAGCATTAGCATTGCCATTGCATACCCCATAAAGGTAATGCAAATTGGTATGTTCAGCTTGTGTGTATGAGCTGGGCATTTTGCATCAGTAGTCCGTAGGATAGCTAAGTCGTTTTGTTATCACCGGAGTCAGATAAATCCAAACCAATTCGCAAAACAAGTTCAAAAAACAGGTGAAACGTTAGATGAAAATGAACGCAAAACAAGAACAAAATCGAGAACGTGTCAACGCAACAAAGTGAAACAAGACACTAAGTTATCAAACTGCTATACACAATGAGTTAGTTAAACTTAATGACTAACAAAGTTGAACGGGTCCTCAAAAACAAGTTCCAGGTAGATCTTTTGTCTCTTTCGTCGGCATTGTTATTTCTGCTCGACTGGGGTGTTTAGGGGAACTACGAATTCATTTTGTAGCTTATTAGTTTTTACAGTAATTTTAAATACTTTAATTGAAATAGCACTCTATTCGTGTACAGTCCGGATTACGATTGCATAGATATAAAGAAGTATTAATTATTATACCATTTTGGAATCACTGTGTAAGTATTTTTTCAAAATAACGGGCACACATCGCGTAGTACATTTTTTTCACCAGGGCTGGTTAAGTTATGTGATAAAATAATTTTAGTAAAAAAATTAGTTTACGTTTAATTTTTTAATGTGTTGAAGCCGATAATGGTTTATTCTTCGATTCTTCTATACATTTCAACTGTAGAAACGGCATGAAAAAACACCCTTGGTCGGTTTTTTCATGCATTTTCCAAAATTACATAAAAAATTAAATATCTCATAAACCAGGGCACTTTTACTGAGGTCATTTTTTTTCATGGATAGACCATAATGTGACCTGCCGGCAGGTGCAGAGTTATCCATGACTTCCTGGAAACGTTGTATATCACGAGTTATACAATGTTTCGTCAGATTGATATTCGTGGCGGAGGGATTTCACTCCGTAGTTTAGATAAGCTCAGAAGGCGGTCGTCATTCGCTAGTAGCTGGTGAGTTATCGACTCGTACGTCATTTTTTTTGATTGGCGATTGATCATAAACAGTAAATAATAAAATATTACCCTAATCGTGAAATCAAGTTGACAACCGTGTATACAGGGTAATATCTAAAGCACCTGCCTTTGAGAAACGATTAGAAATCGATAACACTTTCGGTCTAAGAAAAAACAATTTATAATTTTTAAGACAAAATACAAGATGCATGGTTATAACGTAAACATACCATAAAACTGGTTCCCACCGACCGCAGTAGCATTCGCAGACTTGTGACGTCATGTCGCATACTTGGTACGACATAGCGTGACAAGTGAACAATTTTTGCAGACTGTTTTAAGTGAATGTTTATAGGAGCAAGTATTATAAAATGCAATACCATTTTAGCCTTTATCCTCTTAGGTATATTAAAAGTTGGCCGATCCTTTCAAAATAACCCTGTCTTGTCTAGTGTCGATCATTATTCTAACGACGCTAAGCACATGATAATTTCAATTCAAGTTTAAATTTTGCTTTCATATGTAAAATTCTATGCCAATACAAAATGCATTTTTTTAAGAAAGTGTAGTTCATCATATTAGTACTTTTGTCAGTTAGTCTGTTTGTACAATTTTTGTGAGGTTAAATTATTCGATCGACCATGAACATTAATTCCTTAACGATTCAGTTACAATATTAAGCATAATGTAAATCACAAATTAATCTAACCCCAAGATAAGCATATTGTTTGCTTGTGTCAATTATGTTCGTTAATGATACTAATACAAAAAAAATACTTAAATACAAACTGGAATAAGTTTAATAAACATACTCAGACTCAGATATACAAAAATCTATATGTTCATCACACAAATGCCTTCTCCGGTCGGAAAGCGAAACCACGTGACGTTACGGTGCACGATGACTTTAGGCCTGTGCGCTAACCCTTAACCTTAACTAGGCGGTCAATACTAGATAGGCAATTTACATAAAAGCTTTAAATAATATGAGTCGAACTTGCTGTAACATACCTAATAACTTTAAGTAATATGTAGTGTCCAATGTCCATGACACATTTCTATATATTTTTATAATTTTATAAATGTTAGGTACATCAATACTAATGTAACTAACCTATTAGTTGTTTATTAACTTCTTACTTAATTGGTTTTCTTTTGACCCAAGTAATTTTTAATCAACAGGCAATGTTCCGAATGCGATAAAACGTCTGATTCAGAGCCGGAGGTTTTAGAAAAGAAAGTACCACGACGGTCACGTATCAGATACAGTAAAGACGGCGCTATCATACAAGAGCCACATAGTCCTGGCTCCCTTCCTAATTCACCACCTGCTAAAGCAAAGATCGATAAATCAAAACTGGAGAAAACTAAAAACAATTTCACCGCAAACTTATCACCTATCAAGGTGACCATTAAGCCATTTGAATTCAGTGATGGCAATGAGAATTCTGAACACAAGATTAAGAAAGATAAGAAAGTTAAGTCAAAAAAAGAACACGGGATGTCTGCTTTAGAGGAAGAGGCACTAAAGAAAATGCATAAACGTAGTTTCACTTCACCAATCCTTACAAATACTCCTCTGATGTCCATAACTCCTATTGTAGCAGATAGTCCTTACGATTCTCAAAACGAACAATCAAATGAATCCACTAATGTGCCCCCGAAAAAAGAAGAAAACTTGTACTCTCAAAATCTATCATTTTCAGCTTTATTAAACGATTCAAAAGAACGGGACAGCAAAGCCATCGAAAGTTCGATCGAAAATACATTAGCGAATTTATCATCTGATATCGCTACGTACAAAGCTAACAGGAAACGTAGGAAGGAGAAGCATAGGTCACGTTATTCGCCGGATTTACTCCGATCCCCGTCGAAGTCTCACAAGCATAAACGGAAGAAGAAGACTCAGGACATGGAAAACCCTGGAGTGCCGCATCCGAGGATTACCATAAAGGTATGTCATTAGTTGTTCAAGGTGTGATTCAATGGCTAGTTGCCCATTTATCGCCACCGATCGCCCGCAACGCAAGTGTCAGGTTCCATTTCCGACTAGGACATCCATTTTTGAAGTGAAAACTTCTTTAGCGGCGTTGCGCACCTTTTTATTACCGCCAGCGTAAAATTGCTCATAAGTAATAAACACGTCCGACCGCTGAAAGAACGCGTGGCGTACTGAACGAAGCGCTCGCGCTTTTTCAACACTCGTGCGTATAGTATTATGAAGTTTCGTATGGTCTATTCTATTTTAGCGTCAACGCTCAGCGCTGAAAATTGAACAGTAGGCGATAAAAAAGCGTCGCGATTTAGAAACGCTAGCGTATGAACAGTTACTTGAAATGCGCTATGTTCTATATAAGCGCTTTTTTAACGGACGTTAAAAAAGCTCTCGTGCTAATGAGGTCTTAGTGATTTCTTTTCTATTTTGGCGTGATAATCTTACGTCTGTGGTTTACTGAATACATCTACTTACCAAGTTTCATCGGTATAGTTCTAATAGTTTCTAGAACTTTGATAATAATAATAATAATATCTTTATTTTACACAAAACGTTATCATAAACATGAACATAAAGATAATACAGTGCAATGGGCGAGCTTATCTCCAGCAACAGAGATTTCTACCAGCTGACCCGTAAAAAGGAAAAACAGAAACAAACATAAACGTAGACAAGTGTAGATACACGATTTGTTGACTATGACATACTTAACCAAATAATAATAAATATTTATAAACAAATATGTAAAAATGTAAATATATACATAAACATATACACGATATATATGAAAATAAGCCTACGTTGATAATGTACACATATATAAGTATACATAATTATATACGTAACTAGAAATTCAAAGAAGAAACAGCGACGATTAAAAAAAAATCAAATTTGTGAGAGATAGTGCTCTTTTAGTAGTTTCTTAAAGACAAATGTTTCACTGGCCCGCATTTTATCAGGTAAAGCATTCCACAGCTTGACAACACGAACAGTGAATGACTGAGCATAAAAGCAGAGTTACTAACTTTGTTTTGTAATGGAGTATTTTTTTTTAAATTACTCTCGCCTGACATCTAGGAAGTATAACAACCTATTTGATTAAAATAAAATTACATTTGGAAACAGTAAAACTTCACAAAATACGTCTAAATATCAGAAGCTTTAAAGTTTTTTAATTGATCGCTCTGTAAATTTATAACTGGGCCAGTACCTCAACATTCATTGATTTATTTGCACGATTTATTAAAGTTCATTATTTTTTTATCGATAATTTTTTGTCTAGTTTCCGTATACTTCAGTTGGTCAAGTTTCAAAAATCACATTGTACACAGTGTTTAGTGTGTTGTGTGTTGTCAGCGCGCTTATTTATCTTATATTTGGACAAATGTGTTCCAAGGTTAAGATCATTGAATGTGGGAATACGTATGGGTGACCAAGTGGTGAGCTGCCTGCTTTATGCAGATGATGCTGTACTTTTGGGCTCTACACCATCTGAGCTGCAAACACTGGCCACAGTTATGGAAGGCGATTTTAAAGAAAGGGGCTTACATTTGAATGCGATGAAAACCAAAATAATGGTGTTTGAAAGAGACGTAGCCAGAACGGATGTAAGAGTTTTGGTTGATGATGTAGTGCTGGAACAAGTGAATGAAATTGTATATCTTGGTTGTGCTTTTAGCAGGGATGGAAGGTACACCGCGGATGTAGAGAGGAGAGTGAGTGCAGGGAATAGTGTGAATGGAGCGTTGGGTAAGCTATTCCAAAGCGAGGTTTTGAGTCAAAAAGCTAGACTCGCTTTGCATAATTCTGTGCTTATTCCAACGTTACTGTATGGAAGCGAGAGTTGGGTATGTCAGAAAGACCATGAAAGTAGGATAAATGCGGTCGAAATGAGAGCACTACGGAAAATCTGTGGTGTAATGCTCGCTGACCGCATTCGTAACAGTGAGATCCGAGAAAGAGTGGGATTGAAAGAAAGTGTTGGTGTTAAAATGTGAAAGGGCATGCTCCGCTGGTTCGGTCATGTGGAAAGAATGACAGATGAAAGATTGACAAAGCAGATATACAATGCGAATGTGGATGGATGTAGGTACCCGGGGAGACCAAGGCTGACATTTCACGATCAGATCAATCGGATATTATCCGAGTGTGGTGTCAAGAGTCTCCGAAACCGGCGTGTTTGTATGAAAAGCGTTATGAATGTGAAGAAAGCAAGACAGGTTTGTCAGGATCGTGAGGTCTGGCACTCGATACTCTCTGCCTAACCCGTAAGGGACTTGACGTGAAGATATTTATGTATGTATGTATGTATGTATGTACATTGTACACAAATTTTTGTATGGCATCATACACATGGTGAAAACATGTGGTGATTTTTATTTCAACACTTCTAAACCTGTCCTTTGCATGTGTGCAAAGTCATAACGTGTACCTACACTACCCCACACTTGCTTTACGCACACTTAGCAAGAAGTTGTCTTCACTTTTTCGTTCGCAATTGTATAAGTTATATGTGTGTATGGCCCCGCCTATACTTTTTTATTGGTCTGAGCTTACTCAGTATAGTTTTAAATTATGTTTATATGAGTATTTAATCTTTGTAAACAGTACAGATATAAGTACATGCCTTAAGAAAAGCGATTGAGTTCTATTACGTAAATAGTTTTCTTTTCTCTACGACCCGTTTCTATTTAAGCGAAGTAATCTAGTGAAAATTATGATATTTATTTAAAATTGATGAAATATGTTTTTGTTTTACATTTATTTTGAGCAGCTAAAACACATTAAAATTATGAATGTTGAAGGTTGAAAATTTTGCTAAATCTAACTCGCATGTACGAGTAATTCTACGATTTATGGGTTTGCTTACTTAATAACTATACTAGGTATTGTGGTGAACTTTCCTCCTATTATCTAAGCATAAATGAAATGCGCTGTTCTAATGGTATAATAGGTTGCGACTAATATTAACGAACAATAAATCTGTAGAGGTTTTTGTTTTCTTTTTATTAGAACGCACTAGTCTCTGGATTTACCGTTTCGATTAAAATAAATCTTTTTGCATTATACAATTCAATTCTTTGGTTATCCTATTATAATTGCGAAACACCGGATCCGCTAGACCACAGAGGCGATTTTAGACATGTTTAATCTGTTTGTTAACATTTAATCTGTTTGTTTTTCAAACATGCTTTAATGCTTAAGACCTGACGGAAAATAGATTGCGGTTAGTTTAGTTACTTAGAAGGCCGAGTTTTTTTAATTTTGTAAAAGGGGTGGCAAGGCTGTGCTTATATCTTATCACGCGAGGGAAGCCGCAAGCCACAAATGGTATATCATAATATTGCATGCTAAATTGAGATGCGGTGTTAACATGGGGTAAACCGCAGGATACTAAACAGTAGGAGCTGGTTATCGATGTTCACTAAGGTTGGATTTAAACCAGTGATCTTAGACATCTACGCTTTCAATTATCAACAATTATCTTCCACCGAGTAACTGCGTTTTCTGTAATTTTATGTTAGGTTAGCCACAGAAAAAGCCACAGAAAAAGTGCTAAAATTAGAATGTTCTTTCCTTCTTTTTTTTAAATAAAATAATATAGCCTAATCACAAACTAAACTTTTTGTTCACTAAGTTAACATTTTTAATGGCCTTCTTTTGGCCGAGATCCGTGTGTCTCTATCAGCTACACTTCCTTCCAGCATGGTACACGAAAATGGTGAACACTGACGTTATGGGGGTTGGAATAGGTAAGGTGGTGCTATTACTCTTATCTAGTTGCATCGCAGGATGCTACCACCTAAAAGCTCCTGCAGTAAAAAAACTAAAATGTAAAATAGTAGCGGTATAGAGAAGGCCGAGAATAACAACAAACTAATTAGAGTTTACGGTGTAAGTGTCACTATATAAACCTCGCGGACCTTTCACGAGGTCACAAAAAGGCAGTTGGCTTATTCCTTGGATTACCCTAATTTAATGCTGGAGGAATTAGTATGTTTGATGACGATACTTTTTTCAGATTAAACCCATACCAAAACCGGATGGTTCGTTGGATAGACAAATGTTCTACGTGCCAACAGACAGTAATGATGGCCCTCCACCTGCTGTGATGAAGAAACTCTCCAAGATTAGTGTAAGATTTTTTTGCTTTACATTATATTGTGCAAAATGACTGTTGTAGCACTATTTTTTATGAAATATGAAAATAATTTTAAATCCTTAATAAATTTAAAAAAAATATTGGTCGGAACATACTTGGTTGTTTGTGACTTTTTTATCTTACGTATATTTTAAACAAGTAAATCATTTAGTAATACGAAGAAATAACGACAACTTATGTATATGTCTACAAATGATTTCTAGCGTTGACTCCTGCCTCATCTTTGAATAATTTACGTTCGATGTTTCGCAAGTAGTAATGTATTTAACAATACTACAAAAATGTAGTTGACCCTGTTAAGGACAGCGTACATTTGGACGGGTCGTGACGGTTCCATCGCAGCAATAATCAATTATTTGAAAAATCGATTATTTTTTCAAATAAATTGATTTTTACTAATCGAATTATTGGCCAAAAATAATCGATTTTTTGTTTCGCTACGTCACATACTTTCGATTTTTTTAAATAACCGCAGCTTTGACATACTACATAGATTATTAATTTCGTAGTTTTACATCGTACTTTCGATATTTTGACAGCCACTATATAAATATATATATATAGAAAAATTACTCGCAACACCATGTAGTACCGGGTAAACATATTTTGGCAACACTCGAAAACTCTGTCGATAAAGCAATTATGTCAGTCAGCTGTGATATCCTAAATAGGTGGTTTTAAAAGTTTCTTTCTAAACTTCAAGTTCTGTTTTTAATAAATTTTGCATAAATAACCGTTCACTAAGTGTGCGAGTGAGTTTGCGGTTTATGTTTTGTGGTAAAAAAATGTCCTATAAACGACCAAAAAGTGGTTGGAGGGCTTACTTTGTGATAAAAAATGTTATTACATATTATTGAGCTGTTTCACTAAATTATAAAAAATCGATTTTTTTAGAAAATACATTATTTTTAGTAAAAATATCGATTATTTAATAAAAAATAAAATCGATTAATAAATAGATCGATTTTTCCCCAGGCAAGTCACATTCCTAGTCGCTTTCGTATAATATTTTATATGGAGCAAAACTCCCACGCGCTTTCCCTGATGCGGCCTACAGTCTCCAAAGAAGAGAGTAAAAACGACATTAATAAAGCCATCTATTCATGGCTTATGACATTTCAAAGCTAAAATTTTTTACAACTATTACAGGTGCCACTTCCATACTGTACTGTTTCCATACTGTACAATTTTTAAAGTATCGTGTATATGTTTATGTTGCCACTCTTCTTTTTTTTCTACTAAGTATGCTTTGCAATGCGATGTGACCTAACCCGACACGCTTCGACCCGGCTACAGTATGCACAATCCTTTATATGTATATATGCGTTTGCCATTACAACAGTAGAAAATAGTACATGATTTTTGTAATATCAAAATGTACCACTATTGATGGTAGAACCTTATTCACACATATCATCTACTTTTCTACTCAGAAATCTCAATGAGTGTAAACTGTTCCACAAGAATATAATCGCGAATAATAATCGTTAAATTATATTGAAGTGTACTTGCAAATGTGTTTGTACCTTCTAAGTATGTTTTTCTTTAGCAGGCTGAACCGGAGATTCCAGAATCTTCTCTACAAAAACCACCGACACCGGATCCATTAGCAACGCCTCCTGTAAACGTACCTAATGTAAGTACCAACAGATTTTGATTCAGTGCTTCTTTTTTTACATTGTTGTTCATAGCAATTAAGCTCTCTGCATCATGCAACGTTGGTATATAGATCCATAAATAAGAGTAAACAAATATTTAGTTAATCTATTTAAACTGGTCAAAAGTATATGTATTTAGTTGAAATTCGTTAATAAAATGATTATACCACCGGATTTGAAGGCTGTCTCTCGGACGAAAACTTCGTAGTTGCTTTTTTATTGTTACATGATACGACACAATATAAAAGATACATACACATACACACATACATATACATATATTCACGTGAAGCCCCTTGCAGGGTAGACAGAGAGTATCGAGTGCCAACTCTTACAGACCTTACTGGCTTCCTCCACATTCAGAAAGAAAAGAAAGAAGAAAAGAAAAGATGTTACAAAATCATTTAGGCGTTTCTACATATTCTACCAACTTGTGGTTTGCAAATATTTTAATAGCTATTAATTAGATTAGTCATTTTAACTATTTACTTACTATTTAAGCACTTGTTGTATTGATTACATGATTATTTATTAATACAAACAATTTTTAGAATATAAATTAATTTATTCCTATCTACCGTAAACTACCACCGTTTACAAACCTAGCCAGACAGGAGAAGAAACGGAGAAACAATCTCCTGCGCACCCACATTCTGCAATTAAATTAATCATATTAGAAATACTTTATTATTTCTTCTTATCTGCAAGAAAACACTATAATAATTTTTGAGATATTTTATTGAATCAGGCGTTACTTTGCGGAAATCCATTATAAAAGATGTAAAATCAACCAGAACACGAATATAGGAAGAGCTCGGGAAACAATATAAATTGTCACGTTCTTTACATGTGACAACCCTACCTAAAGTTCCCACCTCCCACCTCCGCGACCAGATCACAAATAGAGTCCGAACACGGGAAACAAAACCACTTGTCACGTCCTTCGCCAACTTTGTCGAAGCACTCACCACAGAGAACACCAAATCGCACTCGACGTACGTTTCGCCTCTACACCGAGGCATCCTCCAGAATTCGACCGTATCGTACAAACGACGACACACGAGTGTGTCGTCGTTTGTACGGTACGGTCGAATTCGTGTTCTGGTCGCGGAGGTGGGTGGTGGGAACGTCAGTTAGGCTTGTCACATTCTGTGTCGTTTGGAGGATTATTTGCCACAACGGTTACACTGCTTACGCGGAATTAGCAAAATAAAGGCTTATTTTACATCTTTTATAATAATTTTTCTCTAAAAGTAAGTTGAATACCTTTTTTCGAAATCTGTTTAATAAAAGTGATTTAAGATTACTAGGAATTTTGTTGTATATACGAATGGACATGCAATACACATTATTTTTGTAAATGTTGAGTTTTTGGTTAGGCACATGTAGTTTCTTACTATTTCTTAAATGAGACAAACCTACGATTTCAGCATTTGTATGAAACAAATGATGATGTTTTTTTACAAATACACAGCCAATATATATAAACAAGGTAAAGGCAATATTTTAAGTGACTTAAAAAGTGACTTGCATAAATGTAACTGATTGACACTACATATCGCTCGTATACACTTCTTCTGAACTCTTAAAGAGTCTAGTTAATTCTACAGAATTCCCCCAAATAGGAATACCATACTGCAAAACGAAAGAAACATACCTGTGATAAGCTAACAGAGATGCCTTTACTCCTGACACTTCTCTAATTCTTCTCAACACATATACAAACCTATCGATTTTATTGCAAAGTGAATCAATATGCGTTTTCCAGTTACAAAATTTATCGATTTTTATTCCCAGGAATTTAGTAAAATTTACATTTTAAAAAATAACGTCTAACTTTTTAGTATCTCTATAATGTGCTTGAAATTCGAATATTTTTGTCTTCGTAAGATTTATTTTTAGGTTATTTTCATTTAATCATTCTGTCACTTTAGTCAAAGTTTTACTTGTTTCTTCAAATAAACCATTGTTATTTTTACTCTTGATGAGAAGTGTAGTATCATCAGCAAATAAAATTGAATAATGATTGATAGCATCAGGCAAATCGTTTATGTAAAATGTAAATTAAAAAAATCAATACCTTTTTGTGTAAAAGCGCCGGTTATGGAGACTTACACCACACTCAGATAACATCCGGGCGATTTGATCGTGGAATGACAACCTAGGTCTAGTCGGGTACCTACATCAATCTTAATTCCCATTGTACATTCATTTAAAATAAAAATAAAAAGAGTATGTTATTGATGCGCACATTATGTTATTATGTAAACTATTTGTATCAATTTTGCTATTGTCAGCGGGATATATTATAAATTCTGAAACTAAAAAGTTTTTTTTTAATTAAACCTTATACATGTGGGGTATTTATTCACAGGTCTTTTAGAATGGAATCGACGTTTCTAAAACAATGCGGAGATGCAAAATGATGGGCGGTTATGTCTGTAAAGATATTTCTAGTTTTGATTGTAATAGTGCCTACAAAAGTAAAAGAACACGTATTAGAAAATGGTAATGAAGACAATAAATTATTAAAATACCTTGTCTATATTTTTTTATATTTACATTATTAGTGAGTTCTTATTAAATACTTGAGATCTAATCAACAATAGTTGTTGTGTTTTTTAACTTTATAGGTTTTCGTTGAAGCATAGGAAATCTTATATAGAATAATGGGCATATTGTCAGCAACTACAAAAATTGAAGTACCTATAGAAATCGAGGATTGTATCTCAAAGGCGCTCTCGAAAATAGTTCAAGCAAACGTATTATTGTTTGAACTGTGTACAAAATAGAGTAGATGCTATTTCTAATACCTGTATAATAGTCTGACAACATTTGAATTTCTGGAGTATAATTTAGAGACAGAACTGATGGAGCGATTTTTACCCGCGCCCGCGGCGGTTGCGGTTCTGTGATTTATTTCAAAACTGACGAGACGGGTAATTTTTGCGGTCCCGCAGCCGCGGCGGTTGAAATTATCGCCCGCAAATTTGGCAGTTGATGATCGCGCGGCCGACGGTTGCGGTTAGATGATCAGTACAAATAGTACAAAATGATCGCCCGCGGAGCGCGTGGTCGCAACCCGTCGAGGCGCGGGAGATCGCCGCCCGGACGATTCTACCGCAACAATCGCGGGCGCTGTGGGTGAATAATCGCGTGGTGAAATGGGCTCGCACTTTTTGCATATAAATCTACATTCTACAGAACCGCAACCGCCGCTGGCGCGGGTAAAAACCGCGCCGTGAGTTCTTAGTCTTACTGTCAAAAAATTACACATAGAAATAACATAACGACGATTTCGACGGTACGAAACTCCATTTCGAACTCCATTTTTTTGGATAATTAATTGATTGCGTTTCAGGATAATGTATTAAAACTATTTAGAATTTTTGACCGACTCTAAAAAGTAGGTGGTTCTCAATTCGATTGTGGTTGGCAACGCAACGTAATTGTACCATTACCACCTTTGGTGTCTTTAGTCGCCGTAAATTTCTTACCATCAGGAAATCCACCTGCTTGTTTGTCTTCCAATATCTTAAAAAAAATGTTTTTTAATTTTTGTTACGCGTTTACTCGGCCAATTACGAACCCACCTTGGTGATCATTTTTTGAAAAGGTTTTACCATGATTCGATTAGTGATTTTTGAGTTATGTATGATGCACAAATTTATGTTTATTCGTCAACATGTACAAATTTGTGCGGGACCACTTCGGAATAAACAGCTATATTTCGAAAAAAGAAAGATCAAATCACGACGTGATTAAATAATTGGAGCCGGTTTTTGCAATTTTATTGCTCTTAATTATCGTAAAAGAAAATGATGTTTAATATTATTAACTTGATATGATTATCTATGAAAGTTTACTTTTGCTTTTTGGAATTTAAACCATATTCTGCAACGTAACAAAATGATTTCGAATGTTGCTTTAAAAATTGCCGATTCTTGCTCGTCCTGTTGTCGTTCGTTGCGAATCGTAACCTGGTCAAGGTTATGGTGTTGGTGACAAATAAAAGAAAAAAACTTTCATTGATACGATATTTCATTCGTTCCGCTTTTTTCTAAACTACATAGTACAAAAAACAAAGTAGCTTTCCACTGTTTGTCCTTTGTATGTACAATAATATAGAAGTTTTGTCCACCCATGCGAACAAGCATTATAAAATGTCAATTTTATGTAAAATTAGCTTTATGTGTTTTCATACGAGGAAACACTTTTAAATCAATCTTCTTATGCAAATTTACTGTGTAGCTACTTAATTAAATATGCCTGCGGTAATTATGTCGTTGACGAAAAGTTGACGAAGATTGAGTAATAAGCTTTGACTGAAAACATTTCTGATTTGTGAATGGCGGTTGTTTTTAACTTCTAAATATTTTAAACTTGAAGAGCTTAGTCTTTCAGTTAAACAAAGTTTGTAATACTGTTTCTTTTAAGAAAAAAATTTGATTATATAATGTTTATCAAAATTTACAATGAATTAAAGTAAAAAAAAATTAAATACTTGAGTAAAATATTTAAAAGTAACACGAAATATCGTTTTACATGAAACAGTATTTTTAATGTTTAAAATTACTTTTCTTTTTTATTTATAAAAAATGTTTGCTTGTGGTCGTTAATTTTTTTGTATTTAGGAAATAAATGAGAAATTATTAGAATATGTTAAAAAAATCTGAATAATTGCGGAATATTAATACGTATACGTTGTATACTATTTGTATAATGTGATTTCTTTCTCAATATTTATATCAATATCTATTGGTCCGTCAATAGTTTCATTTTTGCCTACTCCTTGGGTCTCGAAAGCTACAATATTATAGGTTTTTTTTAATAATGATATAATGTTAATGTTATTGTCTAATAAATTAATATTACTAAATATTCTCTTACAAGCAGCCACTTGAACAGGAAATGAAACTTACTGAGCCGTTGAACACAAAGCCAAAGGTAAATAGAAAGTTATAGGATTATACAACGGCTACAAGTCAAATTATGGGAAAGTTATTATTTATTGTAAGAAAACATAAAGGAAAACTAATGCCTTTAATAAAACAATACAAGAAATCATCAATAATTCGGAAAGTGTCTACTCATGAAATTAATTATAACATACCAGCAGTTTGCCATGACTTTGCCCGCATTTTAATGTTATTAAGCTCTCCCGGAGAAACCGGAAACCCGTTGAGATATCGGGATGAAAAGTAGCCTATAGCATTCTCTTAGATTTAATAAATTTTAATGGTATAGTATACGTAACTTTTACTACAATAGACTCGTTCAAACAAACACATTTTGGCATTCATAATATTTGTTGGGATTTAATGAGAACAAAACTTTTAGCACATAATGAATAGGGCCTCCATCGCAAGATTTATTTATTCCGATATGATTATTTATTATATATTATGAGATATTATTCTGTCATGTTGCCTCACGTTGTATGACTGTTACAACTCATACTTTAAAATGAATAACTTTGGATTCTAGAGCTCTTACACACGAACGGCATGTTACCAACAGCAAAGGTGTGTGTCAACGACTGACGCCGACACGTCGACGACTGACGCCGACGTGTGTCGACGACTGCAGTTAAGCAGTTGCCTATGCTGTTGGTGACATGCCGTTCGTGTAAGAGCTCTTAGATGGTTGTGCCGGCTGCGTACTTAGGAGCAAGTGTTTTTTTTTTATATTAATGCGTTTTATTAAATCATAAAAAATTTTGATTTATTGATCTTGATCCCCGGGTCGGGCAGCAAAAAAAAATTAGAAAATGTGTATTTTCAATTTCATTCTTTCTTTGTTCATTAATCATTAATTCATTCATCGCCTCTGTGGTCTAGCGGTTCAGTTGTTGGACTTGACTGCATGAGGTCCCGAGTTCGAATCCCGGGTCGGGCAACAAAAGAAAATTGTGTTTATACAATTTTCTAAAAAAAAAAAAATATTGCTCGGGATAGGATATGTGCCCGGTTGGCGATAGGCTTGCCACCTATCACATTGTGGGACTTAGTATCTTCGGCTAGTCGTGGGTACCCTATTTCGAGGGTATTCTGAGAGAACAGAATAAGTGCATGATTCATCAATTATGAGAAAACAGCACTAAAGTTTTGCAAAATCATGGATTAATTCTGAAACGTAGTAACAATATA
>NJDC01002360.1:40587-72340 GCA_002245475.1 Calephelis virginiensis
ACCTCTGCCTACCTCTTCGGGGATATGGGCGTGAAGATACTTTATTACTAAGCCTCCGCTGTGTCTGTGTCTGTTTCCAGGCTGTATCTCATAAACCGTGCTTTCTAGCTAAGCTGACATTTTCACAAATTATGTATTTAAAATTTATAGTTAATTATAAATACTAAAAATTACAATATTAACGGGGGTTCCCATACAATAAAGTTGTTTTCTTCATAATATAAAAAACGATAACAGGTAGATGCTTCGAGTTTTCACACAACATTTACTTTTATATTACCTTTCAAAATAAATAATTAAATAACAATAAAGTAAATATTAAAGGTGGGCTCCCATAAAACAAACGTAATGTTTAATAGATGATTGTACGAAACCCTTCGTGCGCGAGTCCGACTGTCACCTGGCCGGTTTTTTGTTTTATCTTAAATTCGCAGATTCAGTTATATGCATCCATTCTTTCCACAATTCAGTCTGTATAACTTGAAAACAATAGAAGCATTACTCAATGCAGCCCATGTCGCTAACAAAATCGCTTTGGCACCATTTTTCACGCTTCAAGATTTAATACGAATGCTTTTGCTAAAAGTGTATACACTTTAGAATTTGAAATATTTTACCCTCTCTGTAATTTTAAGTATTCAAGGCGAAAATGAACAATAAATGCTAACACGGTGTTATGTTGTAGTCCCCGTGATAGTCCGGATCCGTTGAGTAGAATCATCTGTCCTTCTGCCTGGCAGTTCGTAAAAGGTGAGCACAGGGTAAAGTTGATCACCACCAAGACCGCTAGTGGTAGAGTCGGGGTAGGGACTCACCGCCGTACCCATTTCTGCCGCCATAATGACTTTGTCATGTTCCGCTCTGGAGGGTAGGGCAGTCGATAGACTTGCACAATAGGCCTTCCATCCCGGCCTTAGGACAACGACGCACGTGTTACATCTATGGTGTCTATAGACAACGCTTGTATCTTACCGTCAGGAACACCGTGTTCTTGTTCGACGACATTTTACATAAAAAATATATTCGACATTTTATTTAAAAAATTATCGTGATAATCATTTTAATAAACAGTTTATTGTAATAACTATTAGGTAGTGACAAACTGCGTCCTGGACTACTTGAGGTGAACTGGTATTGGATTTTTCGGGACTTTCGAACTGAGCTAACCAAATATTGATGTTTCCAGCTTAAAGTTTAGGGAGTGAATATTTTTACAAACTGATTAATAACAGTCTAACCAGTTTAGTTTATACAAGTGAGACGCTGAGTTCCGATGCAATGTTAGATTTTTATGTCTAATGTGAAATGTTATCCATTTACAAAAACTTAGTTGCAAATATCTCAATGAAATTATTTTAATCAAAATTATAAACGTATAAATAAAATTCGGAACAAATTTGAATACAACTTTAAATCCTTTGTCACTCGTTCAATTTATACGAATGTAACGGTAGTCATTAAATGAAAATCATGAAGTACGCGGCATATTTTAAATGTTTAACTGTCACTACATAAACCATATTAATTAACGTAATTTATAACACGTCTAGGTAATTAAAATGGTGACATTTGCCAAAAGAGAAATTATTTGATATTTGTTGTAGCCGAGTACTGTAGGTACACATTACGTCACTCACATGTAAACATGTTATTATTATATACAACCAATTACATATCCGCTAGATGCGGTGTAACAGTACACTGATTTTGATGAAAATAAATGGCTGGTAAAAAAAAGATAATTTCTTAAATATTAGTTGAGTATGTTTTAAATTTCCCTTGAAAAATGTATTATTTGGGTTATTTGAACTTAAAACTTGCGATTTTGGTTTCAACAAATAAGAATCATGTTTTATTAGATTACGGCTTGATATTGAGTTAATAACACCACCACAAATTAATTTTGTTTCTTAAGACATAACAAGTTTTTTGATAAAATAAATACCTTTTAAGATATTTTCGAAAAATCATATACAACGCTAATAATATATAAGAAGAATAAATTGACGCTTTTACTGATGGATAAGAAGAAAAATATTGGATTTCAAAAATAACTCTATATAACAGTAAATTCTAAAAATTAGTAAACTTCAAACCTAATAGTAAATGGCACATTTAAATAATAGGTAGTAGATAATTAATAATTAATCTTGATTATGATTTAATTTAATAAAATGAACATCGGGATAGGTAAAAGTAGATTAAAAGTGCTTATAAAGTAAAAAAAATAAGGGCCTACCTGAATCAAATTTTTATGGGACTAATTCGAAACTATTTCGCATCAAACAAAAAAAGAATTACGTAGATCTGTTCAGAAACCTCGGAGAAATCGGTGTACATACATAAAAAAAATACCGGCCGAATAGAGAACCACCTCGTTTTTTTGAACTCGGTTAAAAAAATTACATCTATCCACAAAATTAAACCATCCGATGGCACAGGGTAAATTTTGAAGAAGCTCTGCGTAGTCGGATTCCTTTTTTTTTAACATCCGTGCTTTTAAACAACATTATTCAGAACAAAATTTCGCGCCTACCAGACTACTGTCGTTTCCGCAAACAAATAAAATCGATATGTGAATATAAATGTAAATACTACTAAATATGTAAATACTAGGTACATTTATGTTAAAATATTACATCAATAACGATAGCAAAATACGCGAGTTATAACATTCAACACGATAAATTCAAACGGCACAGAAAAACGGCCACGATTTATTCGTAGCAATATCTGTAGATTCATTTTTTGTTTCGCCCGTATCGATACATCAAATGTTTCTGTGCAGATGCGACGAGTGTCATAAGCGGTATCACTTCACTTGCCTCGAACCGCCGCTGAATAAGAATCCGAAGAAACGCGGCTATTCATGGCACTGTGCTGATTGCGATCCGACTGTAAGTATTGATTGCCTGTTTGACACCATTCTAGATAAGAATATGAAAAATATTTTCTTCAATGCATGATTTCACATTTTTATACAATAACGCTGTTTTTTTATAATACCCCCGACAAATGCTACGTGTGGTGTAGCTAAGAACCATCTTGATCGCGTCAGCTTTCAAACAAAAAATGCACTTCAAAATCGGTCTATTGTTCAAGTTACTATGATTCTACACACAGACACACACGCGCGCGCGCACAAGCACACACATACACATACACACACACACACACACACACACACACACACAATCGTGTTACGTTAAGGTCCGTGATGGTAAATTAAGTAGGTCTTATATAGGTATATACTAAAGCATTGTAGTATGGTAGTTTCGTTCCTTTGCATAGCAATATTGTTATCTATTGTTGATAAACATGGTATAAACGTAATAGACATTACGTTTATACCTTGCCTTCATTTTACTCGAAACCTGTTATGTGGAAATGGTTAAAATGCTTTTTTCAATTTTCAGTCGTTCGATTGACAATCTGCACGTACGTTCTCCATACATTTTTGTCGAGAATAAACATTGGAATCGACGATTCCAAACATCTCGATTAAGCGTAATCACAATGATTGAATAAGATACAAACTTAAAATAGTTATTGAACGTTACATTATCATGCATACAACGGATTCTTTTAAAACATGCATTTAGAATAAATACTATACATGAGTTAAACATGTAAACGCAATACAAAAATTGCAGCCATACTTAATAAATGCATCTGAAGTACAGAAAAATTTAATTAAAACAAATTGAAATACAATAACAATCATGGTGTTTTCGTTATAGTATCGGTTTTAGCGGTGCTGTTAATTTCAAGCCTAAGTAAGTTTTATGCTGTGGTATAAATATGTAATCTCCATGTTATTATTATATCACTACAACTTCTTTGTTCTTACAAACTGGGTAAAACCAACATGTTGTTTATGGAGGTGCGGTGGGTCGAGCTGGACCTCGACGCCAAGAACTATAGTGGACTGTATTTTAAAGCGGGGAAATGTGTTAATATTGCGAGTGACAGAAGGGATTGTCACTGACCTTTGTGATCGCCTGTGTCCCAATTATCACCACAACACTGTCTTCTATTCACTCGCTGCGAAAAATGCGATATTAGCGTGTTTAGCGATTGTGGGCGATATCTATGCGGGCGGCGATGCGATTTTTATTGTAGTGCGGTGGCCTCAGGAGAATATGACTTCTTTTAGTACTTACGCGACACTAGCGCCCATATAGCGAGGTGTGGAAGGGGGAAAATTAAGGGTAGGAATTAAGATATGACACTTGTCACTCACAATAGCGGCAGATTCAAATCGGCGCAACCATTTCCCCCTCGCTTGAGCCGTTCGGCTCAAAATAAGCAGATATTAACTCTATCTAAGCTAAGTAAACTAAGTGACTATAATATTATACCAACTAAGCTAATTTAGGCGATTACTATTCTATTATACTAGCTAAACTAATTAAACTATTATATAGAGCGTAAATTCTCTTGACTTGGTAGAGGACAGAGTCGTATGACCGGACGTAGATAAGAACCGGACGCGGTTTTAACGCATGCTACTTGAACTACACCATTAGAACCTGGATACACTTCTTCTACAAGTCCTAAAGGCCAATTGAGAGTCGGAGCATTATCGGTCGTAATGATGAAAATCGTGCCTACCTACATCGGATTAGAAGGTGCATTCCATTTTGACGCGACTGCAGTGTGTGCCGATAATTGTCTCTCCAACGTTTCTAAAACGATTGAACTAATTTATCTAGCAGATCATGTCGGGAAAACAAATGCAGCCTGTTTTCATTAATGTCTCTAGGGGGTAAATATTTAAGCGGAGTCATATTAAGAAAGTGAGCTGGAGTCGGCGCTAACGCCTCAGATGGATCATTTGATAGAGTTCTACAGAGCGGTCGAGTGTTCATAATAGCCTCGATTTGAAAGAGAACTGTACTAAGCTCTTCATAAGAAAGAATTTGTTCGCCTATAACACGATAGAGATGCGACTTTAAGCTTTTTATATTTGCGTCCCAGTTTCCACCAAAATGACTAGCAGCGGGAGTGTTAAGATGCCACTCGATCCGGTTTTTAGCTGATATACTAGCTACCAAATTCAAAACTAAAATTTTTAGAGCGTAAAAATGTCTGGAATTCAGTTAGGTAGCGTTGCGCACCTAAGTAGTTAGAGCCATTATCTGAATAAACATGACTTATTGGTCCACGGCGTGACAAAAATCTTTTTAAAGCCCCCATAAAGCTTGATTGTACTTAAATCACTAGCTAATTATATGTGTACGGCTCGCGTAGTCATACAAACGAAGAGGCAGACATAAGCCTTCGTAGAGCGGATACCTCTACCACGCGACATAGACACTTTAATATTTCCGCAATAGTCTGTACCTAAATATACTTGAGAACTGTACTGTACTTGGCTTGACTTTTTCTACAACACGACACGTGCTTGCTAACAATAAAATTGCCGAGCGTTCCGCCGACTCGGTAGAGAGGAATATGTTTCTTCTCTTCTGGTGGCTTCGACATCGTGGAGGGATTAAAAGGTTTAATCGGCTACTGATTTGTTGGAGCATGGATCCATGATGGACCCCTAAACCATAGAGGGTGATTTAAAATCTGTGCAGGGGTTAGGCCCCGCGACAGACAGTCGGCTGGGTTTTCCGAACATGGTAAAGATTTTTAGGTGACAATCCTATCAGGATTTTTGTCACTTTATTTGCGACAAACGTATCCCAGCGGTGGGGAGACGAATGTGACCAGCATAATGCGACAGTGGAATCTGAAAATGCGAAAACTCTTCTTATATCAATACGGTGCCGACAAGCATTTTCTACTTTATTTATAGTTTGTACTAACAATAAAATGGGCAGGCTTGCGAGAGAAACTACTTTACTAGGAGATACCTTCGAGTTAGCGCTAATGAGACTAACGTAAATTATTTTGTTACCGTCTTGAACACATGAATGTAGACTACCCCACCATAAGCCTTTTGACTTATGGTGGGGTTTTGAATCACCAAATCCTACAAAGGCGATGATACTATTTGGCGTAATACCAACGTGACGTGGTATCTGTATTTGGTTAAGCAAAGGCAGCTCTTCCCTGAAACGATCCCACAATTTAGAGATTTGTTCAGGTGGTGTATCATCCCAATCGCAATGCGATAACCAAAGTTCTTGTATAAGTAGCTTAGCGAACAAAACTACTGGGGTATAAAACCCATTATAACCCATATTTTAGTAACACAAGACAATATAACGCGTTTGGTGCAAACTTCAGGCGTAAAAGTAATATCTATACGAAACATGTCTGACGTAGATGACCAGGTTAATCCTAAAATTTTATGCGAATCATCATAATATCAATCATAGTCAAAGCTTTTAACTGTTGAAAGACGATGTGATAAAGGAATTGAATCTAAAACCATTTGCGAGTTACTAATCCATTTGACAAGAACAAACTGTCCAGCTTTCATCCGACTAATTAATTGAGAAGATGTTTCACTGGCCTCTACCTCGTTCTCTACACTATAAACGAAGTCATCCATATAGTCCAGTCTCAATTGTCGCTTTGGCTTTTGGATAGCAAACGCCTTCGTCCTTAGTCAATTGCTTAAGTGTGCGTAGAGCATGGAAAGGATTTTCATTCAGGATTCAGCCCAAAGCAAACGCGGTTAAATTCATAAACTTGTAGAGGTTCTTGCGGGTTATATCTATACAAAATGCGTTGGAACTTACGATCGGATTCGTGTATTCCAATACAAAGAAACATCTGACGGATGTCAGCTGATAATGCGATAGAGACTAAGCGAAAATTCAGAATTAAACAAATTGCCCTGGAAGTTCGGTCCACCGTATAAGATATCGTTAAGCGAAATAGACGTGCTAGTTTTAGAACTAGTATCTAAAACCATTCGAAACTTGGTCGTAAGCTTATCTTCCCTAATAACTCCCAAATGCGGTATAGTATATAAGGGAGAGTCACATGCACCATCTAACACTGGTGAAATGTAACCTTTTTGCAAATATTCACTAATGACTTCGTCGTAAGCTTGCTTCAGCTTAGGAGAAGCGAGCATCTTGCGCTCTAAACATAGAAAGCGTTTCTCAGCCACATGGCGAGAGTCTCGAAGCGAAAATACATCACCCTTAAAGGCTCCCGATCTTTGTCATCAGGGCTGAGCGAAGCGGGGAAATCCACCTCTTCTATCTCCCAGAAACGACGAAGGACTCTAGCGGCTCTATAGGACAGCAATAAGATACAGACAAATAATTGTTTACTAAAGCGGGAGCGTCACCAACTATAGTATAACCGAGTACGGTTTCTAATGCGAATGGTGCGGGTTGTGAAGGATGATGATAGAGTTCATCTACGTGACAACAGGAGGTGCGGAAAAAACGAAGCTCTAATCAACATATCTACATCTCCTGGAGTGTCTTAGGTGTCATCCTCCAAAGATAAATTCCTAAAATTAAATAAAAGTGATGTATCGACTGATACTGTTGGTAACTTTTCTGTTACCTTATCTACAAATATAGCGGTTACATCAAAACTAATATTAAACTTATTGTGAGCGTGAAACCTAACATCTACAAAACCCTGAATGGTTTTGGTTGTACCACCGATTCCTTTAACAATAGGGGCACCGAAACTATTTTGTAAACTAAGACCAAGACGCTGACAACAGCGCGTGGTAATAAAATTACTTTGAGAAGCGTTATCAATTAGAGTACGAACGCTATGTTCTCTACCATGGCTATCAAATAATACAACTCGGGCGGTTGCGGCTCTGTCGAGAAAGCGCGCGGCTGCGCGACCGAGCACAGGGTGACGTCTTGTGCCGACTGTGGCGAAGGCGAGAAATTACTGTTAGAGGGCAGAGGTACTTGCACATCTTGTGCACTCGTTTTCGAAGAACTATAACTATTACTACGCGGACAACTATCTTTATTTTTAGGGCTCTAGTAATGTTAAAATGAAGAGAACTGTGGTGTTTCTTACCACAAGTAACGCAACTATGCTTACTATTACATTGCAATATACCATGCCTGTCACTAAGGCAGTTTAAGCATTAACTATTAGCTCGAACGTTCATGCGGCATTAACTTCCAAAAAGCGCTACATTTGTAAAGTTATTCGTACCGGCCGTCACATGAAGAACAAACAAATTTGCTAGTATTAAGATAAGTGTATGTGAGCTTATGCGCGGGTGAAGATCTTTCAGGGCGGCGCTCTGAATTGCTACTCACAATAATACGCGGCTTAGTACATGTACGTTGCAATACCCTTATGTGATCACTAATAAAAGTTTCTAAAGCCTCAATGCTAGGCAGCTTATTGCCACGTTGTGTGAGCTCAAAGAGACGCACCGAATCTAATTTTCTAAGTCCCATATATACAAATATGAGATCATTGAGGTCGTCGAGCAGCAAATATATCTAATAACTTTTCTAAGTTTTGTTCATTACCAGAGGATACGCCCTTTAACTCAAACAATTGATCCAAAGAAGCGGTTGCGACTAATCTTCTATCTTCATATTTAATCTTTAGGGTATTTAAAATAAGGTTATAATTTTCGGGGCAAAGAGTTATACCAACCAAAACAGACCTGGCCTTTCTTTAAGTTTACTAACTAAATAATGCAACTTTTCGTGATCTGTTACTGTCATTGTTATATATAGTGTTTTCAAAACTATTATAAAATAAACTCCAATCTCTAATATCACCAGCGAATTTGGGAATTTGTATAGCCGGGAGTTTAGGCCGATCGCGATTAATATGGTTAGCAAACATGATAACTACGTACTTTATTCTACCTAATAAATCTTCAAACGGCGTTAATGCATCATAATTTACAGCGTAATTAGAATCAGAACCCAATTCTAATGTATTTATTGTATTAAGTATATTTTCCAAGTCCATTCGTAAATTATCGAAATATTCAAGCGTGTATAATAAGTTTTCCTTGCTAGCTGCGTCCTCTAATACAAAGGACTTATCATAAATATTTAGCACTCTTTAAAAATTGTATTCTTTTGGCTATGCAATAATTTTAACTGCGTTTCTACTGTAGATAAAGCCATGATATTTAAATATCCATAAACAGATTTCATAAACTAATAACCAATAAGCTATAACTGATTTATTTGACACGAACAACGCTGCGGTATTAACTATACGGAAATATAACTATATCTATGCTTACAAATCTTAACGAGAGAGAAGCGATAACCATACATTTAAGCAAATGTGAACCTTACGGTACGTAGTACCATATGATGAATAAAGCGAACGAGCGATTTAATTTCAAGAACGAGTCTTATATCCCTATCTTAACTAGGTGTAATCTACTGCGCTTGAGATTACAATGCGTGCGGCGACATTTATTGCTTATCCTCAGGCGAATACGGCTTCTTTTAGTACGGACGCGACACTAGCGCCCATATAGCGAGGTGTGGAAGCGACTCACCCGGATTGGTACCACCGCCTTACCTGTTCCTGCCGCCATAACGTCTTGACGTGTCCCGGTTCGGAGGGTAAGGTAGCTGGTAAACTAACCTTTGCTCGAGGCCTAACATCCTGGCCTCAGGTTGGCAACGCACCATTACCACCATTGGTGTCTCTAGGCGGCGTGAATTTCTTACCATCAGGAAATCCGTCTGCTTGTTTGCCTTCCAATATCATAAAAAAAAACAACATGACTTTTTTATAATATTGTTATTTGTTTTCAGGATGTCGAAGAAACTAACTAACATAGTCGCGAGAACGATAAAGGTGTGTTATTTTAATATTATTTGTAATAAATATTAATGTAGCATCAGGAAAATATTTATAATAACGCTTAGTGCTTATACAAACACTAACTTATGTTTTTATTAGACTTCGATTCGGATTTGCCTCATGGTCTTTTAATAGTTTTCAAATAAGCATATTGAAAACTTGTTTTTGCTGACTTTTAATATTATATATGTTATAATATTATAAATGCGAAAGTTTGTAAGTAAGTATGTATGGATGTTTGTTACTCTTTCGCGCTCGAATGGCTAAGCGGATTTATCTGAAATTTGGAACACAGATAGATTGTGACCTGGATTAACATTTAGGCTACTTTTGATCCCGATCGCACAACGGGTTCCTGTGAAAACGCGAGCGCAGCCGCAGATAAGATCTACTGTTAAATAAAATGCACAAATATTTGCCGTAGACATCTGTATGGACTGCGTAAAGTTGTACATACAGGAGAAAAAGCATAAAAGCTTTGATTTTCTTTTACTATTAGACCCGACAGATATTGCTTTGCCTTAATTATGAATATTTAATCCGGATGACAATCAACTGACAGTAATGTAAAATTGATATTTTCCTTAAGTCTTTTTAAATTCTCTTCCTTAGCCTTCTCCTGACAATAATAATTAACACTACGAAAAAATGATATAGAAATTATTCTATCCGTTATCGCGTGATGGGATTAGGGATTCACCAATATAAATTCGTTGTTATAAATATACATATATAATAGAAATTAATGTACCTTTCTCATGAAAATTATTTTTTAAATGACGTGTTTTTAAATTTTAATTTCGTCTAATTCATCATCAAATGTATTTAATATTATATTCGAGAAAGTATCAATAATGCCTAACGTTCGTGGTATCTCTGATATACCTAGAGCTATTTTTGATATGTTTTATTTTATTCCTTATTTTCTTTTTGGAATTCTATGTATTCCTGACATTTAGGTATTAAACTTTACATTAAACATTTTTTAACCAAGTACCTAAATCAATTGTTATTTTGGCCAAATTATTGTGTTAGTAAATTCGGAGATCTTCGATGTTTTAAATACTTGACTTATGAATTGAATGAATAGTTCGTAAAAACAGATTGTAGTACGTAACGTAAGTACGTTCCGTTCGTGTGAGCATAATTTTTTTTATTGTATTATAGCAGTGGAATATGCGATGTTCCTTGTGTTTTACTGTTCATTCTATTTATTTGCACTGTAACAGTTGAAATATTAGACATTAACAGTTGTACTATTATAATATTCTACTTAATACCAAGGCGGTTTTATCGCTTTGTCATAATATAAGTGAGGTGGTTCTTTATATTATGTCCTAGCCGTAATGGGTCCCAGAAGACAGTAGCATTAGCACAATGCAAACTGCAAATTTTGTTTTACAGCTGTAAACAGATGTTCTAGCGGCTCGTAACAAAAACTTTTAAAGGTCATCAACATTTTTTGCAGTTTTACGACGCTGAATTGTTATAAATTTAAGTTTTAATGTATAAGTTTCAAAACATATGGTTTGGACTTAATACATTTTATATACTCTTCCATCTTTACCACGTTCTTGATTTAAATGTTTTTGACCAAGGAACGTACTACGCCAAACAGTGTTATAATAAAAAATACACATTATTGCAATTTAAAAATCCAAGAGATTTATTTTGAATTCTTTCCTAGATGCGGAAATTATGTTTATATTTTAGAGAGCGCAATTGTGGCAGATTTCGGAAATCCGAGCAAGTAGAGACAGGGGATACTACTTATACTGTCTTCGCACTAGTAGGTGATACGGATTCCGTAAACATTTTCAACCATAAATTGGTTGTAGGTATATTTTTCTACATTTTTACTACCTATGTACATTCTTGCAAACACATGTTAGCTCCTCAACTTCCTGATTGGCAAATTTTTGTTAGTAACTTTAGGTTATATAAGAATTAAAATCGAATATGATAATAATTTTCGAATATGCTGCTTGCATAGAACTATTGCTTTTTGCAACTTTTATTTGTGATTTAGTTTACGTGTTATGACATATTTGTTTCTAAATATGTACTTTATCTGTATAATTTGTTAGAATAAGATGTCGCATTAAATGTATTTATGTAAACTCTTGTTTTATTTCATACATTTGTTAATTACTAGCTGACCCGGTAAACGTTGTTCTGCTAAATTTTTAATGTGATTTGAGTAAAAAAAATTTGTCCTGACTCACCCTTATCACTTAGGGGTATGAAAATTAGATATTGGCTGATTCTCAGACCTACTCAATATACTCACAAACTTTCATGAGAATCTAGTAAGCCGCTTTGGAGTAGTACGGGAACGAACATTGTGATACGAGAATTTTATATATAAGATTAATGTCAAGGGAATTTCGCCTTAATATTGATACATTAATATGTTAAATCCTATAAATAGAGCTATTAATTCATTTAGTAAAACATGATTCACTTAGTAGCTCTATATAAAGCAAATCTATGGTGGGAAGCAACGAAGTTTTAACTATGACGTAATTGGTAACAAAAGAATTAAAAATTCCTATTATCATTTCCAACTTAATAAGTTCTTGGTTTATTAAGTTCTGTAAATTAATGCATATATGAAATACAAACTTTGAAAATGTTTGGTTCTTTGCCAGTCCCAAAAAGTCAATATTTGTTCCACATGCGACAGACCGGCAGAATGGGCATGAATAAAACGGAAATAAAATGTTCCATAGGCTGCAATTTCTACTACGAAAGAAATACAAAGTTTAATTTACGCAAACAGAAGAGATGTTTGTTAATTAACTTGTACAAAATAAGATTTCGAAAGTTTAAAGTGACGCTACGCAACTTAATCTAGGAAAGCTTCTACTTGCCAAATTAATGAGGAAACACTTTTCCAAACTATGAAGATGTTGCCAGTCTCAAGAAGTTTTAGACACGAGAGGCGAACTTAAGGCGCAAAATGTGTAGATTGCGATCGTCCAACCACATTTGCGGCACAAGTTCAAGAGATTTTGGTTGTGTTATCTTTTATATCCAGTGGCGTAGCTAAGCGTGGGCAAAGTTCGCCCACGGCCTCACACCTATAGGGGCCTCGCACTACCTGATTTAAAATCTTTATTTATTAATTTAATAAAACCCTAAAAATATTGGCGTCACTCTTCTGTACCTGAAGTACAAACAAATTATGTTTTATATGCCTGCAAATACAGCTTCCACAGAAAAAAGTTTTTCTAAATTAAAATTATTAAAAACTATCTAAGAAACAGCATGAAGCAGGAACGACTGTCTGCTTTAGCAATACTTTCAATTGAAGCTGCAAAAATCAATTACAAATCCTTACTAAAGGATTTTTGTAAATCAAATAGCCGAAGAATATTATTTTTGTAACAATGTAAACTAATGGATTTAAAAAAAAATCTAGGTACTGTTCTAGAGAGTAAGAATAAAAATAAAACCTTTTTTGAAATGTATTTGTTTTAAATAAAATACTCTCATATCTATCTCTCGTAGCGCTTATATTTTTTTATCTTATAGTAAAGTAGGTATGATGTCAAATCATGTTTGATAAGACTATGGTATGAGATAAAGTTTTTGGGTTGCTTTTGGGAACGAACGGAAAGGGGCCTCGCCGACGCGACTTTGCCCACGTATATATTAGTCTACGCTACGCCACTGTTTATATCTATTCTATTCTATACTTAAAATAATTCTGTACATTTAAGAAGTTTCTGAATTGTCACGGGCGACTAAAAATGGGCAACAAAAACGGATATCTTGCATTTTTAGAAATATCGTCTGTATCCAGACGCGATTCACGTCGAATCTATTGATCCGATTGTAACGAAATTTTGCAGGTAGATATTTTGTTCCGAGCAAGGTTATGTGATACTTTTTATCACACTTAGTAAAAGGGTTCTCGTGGTAGAGGGTTAAAAAAAGTATCTTCACGCCCATATCCCCGAAGAGGTAACCAGAGGTACAACCAAGGCACCCACGACTAGCCGAAGACACTAAGAGTCCCACAATGTGATAGGTGGCAATCCTATCGCCAACCGGGCACATTTCCAATCCCTACAAACATTTTTTTATTAGAAAATTGGAAAAATCCAATTTTCTTTTTGTTGGCCGACCCGGGATTCGAACCCGGGACCTCATGCAGTCAAGTCCAACACCCGGACCGCTAGACCACAGATGCGATGGTCGAGGGTTAAAAGTCAAAATGTAAATGTGGCTATTGTTCGTTAAAGTGTATGTACTTAGTCCGATTTTGCTCATTGTTTTTTGTTTTGTAATATGTGTTTTATATATATATATATTGTCCCACTTTTTCGAAATCATTAGTACTGTAGTTTAAAAATCAGATAGTATGAAGTGACCAAATAACTGAAAACCTGGAATGTAGAGAAACATACGACCTGTACGTAAAATATTTCTCTACATTCTAGATTTTACCCTACATCTAAATAAATATCTTCACGTCAAGCTCGAATCTCCATACTTTCTATATAAAGTATCGAGTGCCAACTTAACGAATTAGGCTTGGTTGACTTGTGCCAAGGACGTTAAAATAGCATTTTGTATAATCTTATTTTATATATTTTCCCTGTCATATGATAGCTAAGACTATCCGCTGGTATAATCATAGGCACTTTATCCTAACCCCCTTACTAATTAACCTTACGAGCCCGTTGTTCTGGCGTGTAACTTCACTTTTGCTAACAGAAAATGAAGTAACACACCAGATCAATGGGCGCGTAAGTTTGATTAGTATGGGATAAAAGTCGAGTGATCCCATAAGTGAGCAAATTAACTTTTAAAAAGCGGTTATCGTAAGTAAGGGTATGAACACAAAACTGTGATACGATGCGAATTCGCAACGCAGAAATTTGCGACACGAATTGCAGCGATGCGATTTCTTGCGGTAAAGCGTCCCCTAGGGTGACCATTCCTTCGACGCCCGTAAATGTACTAAACATACTTATTTTAAATTGAAAACGAGGTCGTGACATGGATCATAAAAGGAAGTGTGCCCTTTTGTTATTGCTTAGGAGATACGGGAAAAAGAAACAAAGAAGATTTTGGGTTCATCCATTTATTACTGTTAAAAATCCCGATGATTTTTATAATCTTCATTACTAGTGTCCCAAACAACAGGACGCTCCTCAATCAGTGATATTAAGAAATCGACCACGAATTCTGTCATTTTTACATTAAAGCACACGTCTTGCCCATGCGGAGATCAACAAGTGTGACGCAAAATGGCAGAAATCCTGTAGGTATCTCCTAAGCAATAACAAAAGGGCACACTTCGTTTTACGATCCATGCCACGACCTTGTTTTCAATTTAAAATATGTTTACTGTTGACGATCGTCAAAGGAATGGTCACCCTGGGAGACGCCTTGCCGCACGAGATCTCGCAACTTTCTACGTTGCGAATTCGCATCGCGTCATATCGCAGTTTTATGTTTAAGCCTTGAACTAAATATAATATCAGTCGCCTCTGTGGTTTAGTGGTTCTATGCAGACCTTGATTTTTACGAGGTCCCGGCTTTGATTCCCGGATCGGGTAACAAAAAAACGTGCTTTTGCCGGTGTTTGGGTAAGTATTGGTGATAGCTTTGCTAGCTGTTACATTGTGGGACTTACAGCCAGTTTTCGAAACGTCAATCAATTTTAATTTACAATTCATCTCTTCGTAACAGCTGATTAACATGAGTTCGGTTTAGAATTCTACTCTACTTCTGCTATGGCCTGGTTATACCTCTGTATTTCTTTTCTCCTTGTAGGGGTCTTGAAGATACTCTTTTTAAATATAAGTTTTGGTAAGTCGCCTTGAATATTGAATACGAATCGTATAATTTCCACGAATATAGCCACAGTCCATTTCAAATACCCTTACATTGAAAAATATATATTGCTCAATCCGCCGTAAAATCGCCGCCTATCGTCACATCATTCCCGCTCTATTTCCTCTCCGTAATACAATATTAACGACTGAAAACACGTGACGGTTCGCATTTTTAGTGGGCACAAAGAATTCCCTTTCCCATTTGTACTCGTAAACTACGTCACTTATTTTATATCAAGTGTGTAGTATGTATGTATGTATGTTCTACTATACCGTTCATATTGTGTATAAAATACTTGATGTTATTATTGTATTTTATATTTGATTTAATAAAGTTAAACAGTCTTAAAACTACATCAGTGTCAATTTTTTAAATACTCAAAATGGGTATAGTAAATGTTAATCTCCTCTGTGGTCTAGCGGTCCTGGTGTTAGACTTAACTTCATTAGTTCCCGTGTTCGATTCCCGGGTCGGGCAACAAAATGGAAATATGGTTTTTATAATTTTATATTGAAAAAAATATAGCTCGAGATTGGAGGCTTGCCATCTACATGGGACGAACGTCAAGATGGAGGGACTAAGTATCGGATTTTAATAAGACATGCATCAAAAAATTCTACCTAAATTCTACTATTTGCTCAAAAAATTAGTACCTCATAATAAACATTTTTTGATTAAAAAAAACATGCTTTAATTTAACTAGCCGTTCCGGCGAACTTCGTTCCGTCTCACATTGATCGCCAATAACAGTTATATTATATTGGAAAAAATACATACATACATATCTTCACGTCAAGTCCTTTATGAAGTAGATAGAAAGTATCGAGTCTCAAATCTCACGATCCTGGCAGACCTTCCTGTCTTGAGGAAGGTGAAGGATCACATCCATTACCCTTTTCATACAAACATTCTGGTTACGGAAACTCGTGACACCAATTTCGGATAACACAAGAGACTGATACTGTAATGTCAACCTAGATCTGAATCAAAGATTAATTATCAATTCCTCTTCCATTTCTAAAGTTAAATACTTTTTTGTCTAATAAAGTATCTTAGATCTTCAAGTATCTTCGTGAAATCGTAATTAATAAACAATCTTTCCCATTCTTTATGTTTTCCCACATTACTATAGTTAGAATTTATAGTAAAAGCCAGTTCAAGATAACCTATATATTCAAATGTAGAATAATGTTCTATAGCTTTATTATATGTATATTATGTATAATCTAGCAATGCCCCACTAAGTGCTTGTGGAATTTAACAAAAAAGTTATTAAGTTTATTTAGTTCATTTAGCTATTATCTAAAATAAAAGTAACCTAAGTTACTCCTTATTACAACAGCTACTGCCCCTGCACGTTCTGTCAACATCGGTCAAGCCATTTTAATTTCTAAATCTCTTGACCGATGTTGACAAACAGATAGACAAAAAAGTATTTTGGTATATTCTCCGTGTTCATTTAGTGAAAATCCGTTATTTTAACATTACAAATAGACACTCTACTTTTATTTACTTGTATAGATGACTTCCATTTTAAGGAAACTAGAGTACTAAGGGCTTACTCCCGAAATAGATTCGATCTCAAGTTTGTTTCTGATTCGTCCTACATCGTCGATCCTACAAAAAATACCTTTTATTGTATCGAATTATTTGATGTTTATTTTCGATCCAAACGCTCGATTTACAATTGTCAGATTAAGTTGGGTGTATGCATTTTTCGATTCTAACGAATTTTTCGATTTAAATTAGTTCCGTTTCGAGCCACAGCACGATTGTGCGCTAGTGTCAAATCCGAGAGCAAGAATTGACGTAAATTCGAAACAAACTCGTTTGATTTAGAACTCGAAGCTGTCGGGAGTAAGGCACCTGAATACCTGGAATATACAGTAGGGCTATCGAAATTTGCCATTATTTTTACTTTCATAAACTTCTACAGAACCACGATAGATCTCAGCTTATATAACGTATAGTTCTGTTACTAGTCTATGGCTTACGTTGACAAAGAAAGAAAGAAAGAAAAATTATTTATTTGCAAAAATATTTTAGTATATCAACATATTCTACCATATTTTGGTATGCAAATATTTTAATATTAATTATTTAATTACATACACTTTAATTGTTTGAAAAATGAAATTAATTTATTTGCTGAAAATGTGTGTTAAAGCTGTTACAAAAGATATTTGTTAATACCAACATATTTATCACGTTGTGGTGTGCAAATATCTTTAAGTTATAGCAATTTATTATTAAGATTTATAACATATTATGTTTTAATATTTGAACAAAAAATTTAAAATATAACTTGGTTTAACCCTACCTACCATAAGGCACCAACAATCTTATGTACATAGGCTACATACTGTCTACGGCGTAGATCTACTCTTACCCCGTTACTAACTGTGACCGTGTCTAGAAGCTACGGCGACTTGTACACATGGACATCAGGGACCTATGCTTTTAAAACGTTAATGATCCTCTGATTTTGAGATTAGAGGATAAAATTAAATTAAAAATTTAAAAAATCCCCTGGCACAAGAATTTAGTTTTCCTTTAAAAGCTAAAAAAATCGGTTAATCTCCCCACTTTCACTCCCAAAACTTTTAAACGGCTTAACCGATTTTTATCAAACATGTCTAAGAACACTCGCACATAAGTTACCTTTAATACCAAAAAAAACTTTTAGAAATCGCTGTATCTGTTTGAGAGTCAAGATGCCACAGACAGACAGACACGTCAAACTTGTAACACCCCTCTCTTTGCGTCGGGGGTTAAAAATTACATCCTTGGCTTAAAAAACCAACTCACAGGTGGACAACGTACCGTTGGCGCCATGGTACTTTCCAACCTGAGGCTGAACTAGTTATAGTTACAAAAGAGACCTACTTCATCGTAAATTTCAAAAAACTCTTCCAAATTTTTGAAATAAATAATAACTTCAAAAATAAAACCTGATCATTGTACATTTAAGTGTTTTTTTCTTGAAACAAAGCATTCGATATTAAATTTATCGGTTCTGTTATTGCTTGCTTCTACGCTGCAAGAAATTCTATTTTGTATTACAATGGCTTTTTGATAGCGACCGCAAAGCTTCTTACTTTCATGTTATGAATAAAATATTCTTAATACGAAACTTTGTAGTGAATCTGCATAGCATATGGTTTTGAAGATATTAATAAATGTTGCAATATTTTTATACCATTACATCTTGACCGGGGAAAAATTCGATATGTCGAATTTATTGTAACATTAATATTTGGGAAATCTCATACTTTGTTGCTGTATTTCTATATTTTAAATATTTGAGATATATTAAAGATGCAACTACTTACATAACTGAAAAAGTACTAAATAAAGAGATTAAAATCAGAAACAGCTATGTCGACGGAGTAAAAAGATAAAATAGAGTAATTTTAGTCTGTAACCTTATGAAACATTTTAAAAATATTTAAGCTACATTTGAAATATATTAAAAAAATGTAAAAAGATAAAATAAACTGAAATCAAAAAGTAACAAAGATATTGAAATCAGAAACAGTTATGTCGACACAATAAAACGATAAAAGAGAGTAATTTTACTCTGAAACTTTATGAAAAATTCCAAAAGTATTTAAGCTGTTAAAGTGAATGCGGGCAGTGAAATTCCTGAATGAATATTGTATTTACAAAACTGAAGTTCTATCGTCGGTGCATATGGAAAGTTGGAATATACTGAGGCAGTAAAATATATTTAAACAACATTTATGGAGAATAGGATCATCATTATCATCATTTATGAACTGCGTCCCAACTCTTGTAGCAAGATATAATCCTCATTATATGTGCACAAGCTCCTATTGTACGACTACCCGTCAAACATGAACAATAATCGACAATTCAAGTTATTATTAAAAAAACTTGTTAATATTAGTCAGTTCAGTTCGTCAATATTATATGATATATATTTTTTGCAACTGACATCAAATTCAGATTAGTTGTAATAGAACAATTTGAAATATTTAATACTATTCCGTTAAAATGTTGCTTGAAGTGCTACAAGAGTTGGACTAATTTGCTCATGCTCCTTTAGGTACGTTGTTTGTGTGTTAGGATAACTGATCTCTCCATCAACCAGTATTGGTAAACTTATATTTAAATATAGATTAAGGCAGTTGTTGAGAGAATGGGTTGCATTATTACTGACTGGCGGCATTTCATTATGTTAAGCGTTACGTAACCATTGGTCCGTGGATTAGTCTCGCTCTTATACTGTAGATATCCTTAATTAATTTATATCAAGCTTTGCCGATTAATGTCCCTTCTTATTACTATACAATTATTTAAAAAATATAATTAATTTTAATATGTAATGGGTATATCTATTTAACATTACATAATTATGAAAATTCATCAGCCGAACAGCCGGAGTTGAAATACAAAACATAATTTAAAATTCTGCGTGAAAACTGGCTAGCAATTAGTAAAATATTTTATATAATAGATATGATTTGCATTGCACAAAGAAATTTTAGTTGATTATGGTGCATACTTACTAGTGCAAATAATTTACGCACAACACCTACACAATATAAACATTAAAATAAATAATTGATTACACATATCCACAAAAACATTATGTATGTACATAAGATAGGGCAGCCGCTACACTTAACAATGCAATAAAGTTTATCATTTCAGCCACAGGTTGGCAACGCACCATTTCCAAGGGCGTAGCCAGGATTCTGTTCAGAATGGGGCAGATGACGAAAATTTAGTAACTTATATCTCGCGTCAACAGTAAGGATATTTTTTCTTCCGGAAAATATTACCTTCCCAGCACCAAATACGTGAAGTCACTTCAACGAGCTCAGGAAGTTACGGGCAACAACTAGTGTATTATAAGAATAAAAGTTCAATAAAATTAACATAGGTTTCATTAAACTTTTTTAGCGATGCTACTTAATGCTCAAGCGATAGTATTTAGTTCAAATTAAAAAAAAAGCTAAGTCCAATTCAATTGTTAAGTAATTGCTTACTAACTTAGTCGTCACTAAATTGCAAGTGCACAAACTATCTCTATATTAAATCCATTTTATAATTAAACCCACAAAGTTCCTACTTGAACTACGACCTAAAAGATCAACAGCAAATCTGAGCGCTGTCCATTTAAAACTAAGATAACTCAAACAAATTTAAACGTAATTTACTCAGCTCCAATAACAAAGGTTGTTGGAACAAAGTTAGCCAACTCGTTATGAATGCAGCAGCTCATTTGAGTAGCAGGAAGTGGACGGGTTGGGCGGATGTGCCCGAACGGCGAGTACATCCTTCTCCCGCTACCTGTCGCCCTGAGATAGCCACTTATTCGGGTGTCAACGACATTTAAACTTGAGAATCAGTCACAATTCTATAAATATTAGGGGACGGTTGACTATATTGTACCGATTGATTAATTGTACCACCCTAATAAACATACGTTTTTGTTGTTCTGGCAACACTACAATACTTGTGAAGCTGTGACACTTTGGCAAATCGTTATATATGAGAATGCATTTACAAAAAATAAAATAGGTTTTTGTGAATTTAGTTACCTACAAGTTTTTGGTTAGTGAACTAAGGTTTAGCGCACAAATGGCGAGCTTTCAGAATTTGCTATTTAATTTTACTGGTATTTGGTTGTTATACTTTTTATCCTTTTTATATATATTTATATTATATGTGAAACCAATACTGATTGTGTTGATTGATTCCTACAGAGTTTCGAGATTTTGAAACGGTAAACTGCTATTTAAAAATGTGTGTGATCATAAAATAATACCGAGAGCTAATTTCAAAATCGTACCAGTACGATTAATCGAGCTTTATTAATTAATGTAATGTTTTAAAATTATCAATTATTGTTTAAATGTGGATGTTACATAATTTGTCAAAAGTATAATTATGTTAATATAATATGCGTAAGTACATAAAATATAAGTGTGTACAATAAAAAATGTTTTTTTTTTCAAGTTAAGATGCGATGTCGGAGAATCCTAAAATACATTGAAATATATGGCATAAATTTAATGAACCAATTTGTCAATCGTACCAAATGCTGATATTTAAGAAAATTTATTCGTAGTTTTAACTTTATAAATTTTTTAATCAGGGGGATGTACCTGATAAGAAGTTGGAGATAGATATGTTACATTGTACTTTTTATTTATCTCCTAATATATTTAGTTTATTTATTTATAGATAGTTGTATAAAATCCAGTACATTAATAGAAGCGCAGTAGTAATATTTATGGTTTCTGTAAATGGCTATTTTCTCTTACTACCAGGAGAGCAGTCTGCTTGTTCGCTTTTCTTTATCTTATAACAAAATACTAGGTATCGATAATCGCAAAGAAAATAGCATATCAAAGATTTAAAAGGACCTATAGAAACAAATAATGCCACAACAAATTTTCTCGGTCTCTGGATTAGAAGTTTTACACTCTACATGATCAAATACGTACTGTAACACTGGATAGTGTTATGTTATAATTTTTATGATAAATAAAAGCTTTTGTTTATAAAATGTTATATATTTTAGAACGAAGTTCCTTATTGCACGTTGTGAAAGGAGGCTAGACGGAAAAAAATTCTTACGAAAAGTTGTCACGACACTTTTTGCTATAGTAAGCTATTGTAAGCTTTGCGGATTGCGCATGTTTTTTTTTCATGTTTCTCTGTCTGTCTCTCTCTATTTTTTTTTTATTTTTTTTTTCATGTTTCCCTGTCTGTCTCTCTCTATAAGAGAGATAGAGATTACTAGAGATTGATAGAGATTGAGAGAGAGAGAGGAGGAGAGAGAACTTCGTTCCATCCGGGTCTCCCTTGACACCTCTCAACTTTTTTTTATATATTATTTAAGTATTTTATGTACATTTTCCTATTTCTGTCTGACAACATTCTTTTATATTTTATCATCCCAAATATTTTGAATTAAAATTATACTTTTTAAAGTTGTAAAGTAAAGTAAGTTGTTAAGTTGTAGAGTTTGCATCGTAATACAACCTCTACAGTACCTATTTTGTGCCGAAGGTAAGATACCGGTTTTTAAGCATGAGGCTTCACATATTACCAGCCTCAGCTTGACAACGCAATTTTAATATCTTTAGTGTACTCGTATTATGCGACTTATGTTTCTTTCTACTAAAAATAGGTCTGCTTGTTTTTCGTCTAAACCCAATAAAATATTTACGAAACAAAACCATTCAGAAGCTCATAGCTAAAAATCGATCTCTGCTAGGCAACTTTATATAGAGCGAAAAAAATAGGGAAAAGAAAAACAAATAGATTGCCTTTACATATAAAAGCGGGCATAATACTGTGCGGTCAACTGCTGGAGCTTACAGCTAGGTTACAAAGGATGACGGACGGATTGGTGGCCGCTCTCCATTAGGAATAAGAAACAATTCCTGGGAGTTATAATTTAGAATAATAGTTACTCTGACCTCTCACTACAATTTCTTGTTATGATTTCAAGAAAATTATTTATATTTATTCAAAGATTAATCAGAAAATGTAGATTTATTTTTGCAAAGTAATAGATGCTTTTTTGTGATATTAAAAGACAAAAAGCAGACTCATTTCCTTATGGTAAAAAATTGACGCCGCCTAAAGACACAATAGGTGGTAATAGCGCGTTGCCAAATGGAGGCCGGGCTGTTAGGAGTTGAGCAAATGTAAGTTTACCGGCTACCTTATCCTCCGGCCCCGAACACGACATAGGCAAGCGCTGACGTTATGGCAACAGGAAAAGGTATGGCAGTGGTACCAATCCGAGAAAGTCGCTGCTAAACTATACCACCTAGTCAGATGTCACGATGCTAGTGACGGAAAGCCTGTGCTAAAATGGTTTATCTGCAAAGGAGTCCGGACCAACATGGGGGAAAATAATATTTGTAAGCATTTTCTTGCGGTTTCGCTTTATGGTTTAAATAGGCAAACAAACATAAGTAAGTATCTCCACGCCCATATCCCCGAAGAGGTTGGCAGAGGCACAACCAGGTCACCCACGACTAGCCGAAGACTCTAGGTCCCACTATGTGATAGGTGGCAAGCCTATCGCCAACCGGGCACATATCCAATCTCGAGCAACGTTTTTTTTATTAGAAAATTGGAAAAAACACAATTTTCTTTTTGTTGTCCTATGTATTAATCCAAGTTACCCCCTACGTGTGCGCCAAATTTCATACAAAACGGTTCAGCAGTTTTTGCGTGAAGAAGTAACAAACAATCATACAAACTTTCGCACTTATAATATTAAATAGGATAGGATGTGAACTTGATTAGTTTTAACTACTGAAGCGGCCTTCGACAAATAAGTTATTAGTTGTCCCGAGCACGGGTCGACGAGAGACTAAATGCCAAACTTAAATATCTGTAATGGCAGAGTGTTGAGTTTCGTTGGTGCTCTTATGAAATTGGGAAAAGATTTAAATGGACATTTGAAACTCAGTAAAGAACTGCTCAGAATATTTCAAATAAAAAGTTCAGAAACAGTCATCAAACATAGAACAGCTTTTCTCAAACCGCTACATTGTAACAAGTATGTTTTGAAACGGGGGCCAACTTTTGACAGGGGTCGCAGTAATAAATAGGAGGCTTTATTTTAAGGCCTTCTTAAAAATACTTCTTCTTAGAAAGTCGCTGCTAAACTATACCACCTAGTCAGATGTCACGATGCTAGTGACGGAAAGCCTGTGCTAAAATGGTTTATCTGCAAAGGAGTCCGGACCAACATGGGGGAAAATAATATTTGTAAGCATTTTCTTGCGGTTTCGCTTTATGGTTTAAATAGGCAAACAAACATAAGTAAGTATCTCCACGCCCATATCCCCGAAGAGGTTGGCAGAGGCACAACCAGGGCACCCACGACTAGCCGAAGACTCTAGGTCCCACTATGTGATAGGTGGCAAGCCTATCGCCAACCGGGCACATATCCAATCCCGAGCAACGTTTTTTTTATTAGAAAATTGGAAAAAACACAATTTTCTTTTTGTTGTCCTATGTATTAATCCAAGTTACCCTCTATGTGTGCGCCAAATTTCATACAAAACGGTTCAGCAGTTTTTGCGTGAAGAAGTAACAAACAAACATACAAACTTTCGCACTTATAATATTAAATAGAATAGGATGTGAACTTGATTAGTTTTAACTACTGAAGCGGCCTTCGACAAATAAGTTATTAGTTGTCCCGAGCACGGGTCGACGAGAGAGTAAATGCCAAACTTAAATATCTGTAATGGCAGAGTGTTAAGTTTCGTTGGTGCTCTTATGAAATGGGGAAAAGATTTAAATGGACATTTGAAACTCAGTAAAGAACTGCTCAGAATATTTCAAATAAAAAGTTCAGAAACAGCCATCAAACATAGAACAGCTTTTCTCAAACCGCTACATTGTAACAAGTATGTTTTGAAACGCGGGCCAACTTTTGACAGGGGTCGCAGTAATAAATAGGAGGCTTTATTTTAAGGCCTTCTTAAAAATACTGCAACTACTATTCGTGCTGCTTTTACAATTTCCAATTTAAGAATATCTTTAGTCATTCAAGTCTTTACTATCTTAATATAACTGTCCTGAATTCTAATAAAATTATTTTTCGTTCTAAATTTTTTTGAAGTGAAAACTTCTTTAGAGGCGTTGCGCACTGTTTTTGGAATGGGTAAAAACTTCTAAACTCGCGTCAGGATACGTGACCCGATCGAAAATTCGTAAGACGGCGCAGGGTGCTAGCGCGATTGTTCGTGTTGTCATGTTTGTGTCCGATAGCGCAATAAATGAATATTGTATAGTGTAAGATGATAGTAATTTTATAGTGATAATTAAAGCAAAAAAAAGCAATTCGTGCAAAATTTCTCTACTCTTTACCACCTAGTAAATGACAGCCAGTCGTTAAATACGTGAATTTTTATTGTAAGTGCTATATATATTTATATATTAATACGTGATGCCAAAATTTTGGACTCTTTTTTTCAATAATAATGCTTATAAAGTACATTAAATCAATAAATAAAACATTACCCACACTACCATGCATTTGACACACACAAACAAATATATTGATGATAACGACAAAAGATCACAGATGGCGCACTAAAAAGTTTAGAAACAAAGTCTTGAGAAATGAAGATGACGTTCTCATCAACAAGATATTAAAATGTATTATGGTCGAATTTTGACCAATATGCGACCACTAGTATTTTTAATTAGGTAGTCTAAGTGAATTAGTTACGTCTATATTTTTTACGTGGAATAAAACATATCATATCCTATTAATGTTATAAACGCGAAAGTTTGTCTGTTTGTTTCTTCTTCACGTAAAAACTGTTGAACCTATTTCCATGAAATTTGGCACACACAAACAGGGTATGGTAGTACTATTTAAATTATGCGCTCCGGCTATATTCGTTAAACTTCGGAAATGCGAATGCGTTTTAAAGACATCTATATAGAGTTGTTATTACATAATTAATCATTTCGCTTAAAATTAGATTAGGTCAGCTTATTTAAAAAAATGTATAATGTGTGAAAAGATTAAAAAGTGTAAAGCCCAAGCGCATAATTTAAATAATATTATAACTTGGATTATCACATAGAATAGTTTTTATCCCGAAAAAATGTTTCTATGGGGCCAATTTGGCAACGCCGCGGGTATCAGCTAGTTATAAATAAACGGGGTCGAAATTAATAAAAGTATAATTTGACTATCTTGTCCACCCTGTCTATCCACTCCATTGGCATTTGCATCAGAAACACATTGAAGAAAATATTAAAGAATCAAAACTTAGAAGATAGATTTTAAGTGAACGTTTGATGCTGTATGGTTCTAAATTGGGGATGATAGAGATGTTATAGATACGTATTGGTTATATATATGGTTTAGTTGGTCCAGGTCCAGTGAGTTGAATATACAATCTGCCTTTCTGTCAGGCAGCTCTTAAGCGGTGAGCATTGGTTAAAATGTGGTTCAGTCCCAACAAGACCGCGGTAGTGTGCTTTGCAGCAACTTGTCCAGGTAGAGATCTACCGCCTTATCTATTCCTGCTACCATAGTGACTATCATATTACGGTTCGGAGGATAGGGTAACCGGTAGACTTGGACATGAGGCGTAACATCTCAACCGCAGAACAGAGACCTGTAACATCTATGGTGTCGATGTGCCCATGGGCATCGCCAGGATTATTTTCAGGGGGGTTTTCCATCTATACATACTGTTAACTAATATAAAACACAGAATTAAACATGTATAGCAACATACATATTTACATACGAACACAGGCATACATTGTCTCGAATAGCATTACTCTCCCGCAAGTTCAGTCAGGTAATTTTTTCTATCTACTTTCTTTCTGGACAGGGAAGTGCAGTTAAACCCCCTGCAACCTGCTGCCGGCGCCCATGGATGTGCCACATTTGTCTGTTACCATCAGGAGACCCGTGTTATTTTTTGCTGACATATCTTTGGCTCAAAGTGCATGTCTACCGGAGCACGGTATACCTGAACACAATAGTGCCAACTGTCAATATAGCGACATGAATAGGTAAAGGCAGTAGACTCCTATCCAAACTGCTGCACAGCACTCTTACCTCCAGTGCTCGTATTGTGAATGACTCATGTTAAATGGGTGCTCGCCATATACGAGCTGCCAGTCAGGGAGACAGATAGATTATACTAGGGGATCCACACGAGGAAAAAATACTTACTGGTAGGAGCTTACGCGGTTTTCTATATTTTTTAAAAGATAGGATTGACCACCAGAATTATTTTGTTCTAATACGTTCTAAAATAAAGTAAAAATTGATGGTTACAGATTGGCACCCAGTGCCTGTCACTAACATGATCTGGAAAAGCTTAACAATCCTGCTCATATTAGCATTGGACCAGTGTTACCAATTTCCATATCTAGGTGACTTCCATTTTATACCATAAAGATAAATAAGTAATGATTTGATCGCCTCTGTGGTCTAGCGGTCCGTCGTCGGAATTGACTTGTTGAGGTCCTGGGTTCGATCTCCGGGTCGGGCAAAAAAAAGGTTAGAAATTTTTTTTGAGTGATACTTTATAATGCATACATTTTCCAATTATCTTGACGACCCCATCTATGAGTAAAAAAATTATGCACTATTAGGTATAACTCAAAAAAACTGCTAGTCGGATTATGATAAAACTGATATGATCTCAGAACGATGACCTATCTTTCTAAAAAAGAATCACCAAAATCGGTCAGCTAATGGCCGAGTAACCGCGTAACAAACATACAAAAAAACATACAGTCGAATTGAAAATCTTTTGGAAATCGTTAAATATATTATGAACTTGTACAATACACTTCATATTTCATAATATGTAGGTTTGAACTTCCAAACCATTTAAAAACCACCTGTATTCTTATATCCGTATAAAATTGACCTCTATTCATTTGTATTTACTCAGTTTTTCTCTTCAACTCCCGTGGGACTTGAGTAACGGACCTTTGCAAATAGCCGCCTTACCCTCAGATCCTCACGAAAACCACGTTATTTATGGCTCTCCAAATATTATTTATGTCATTACGTATCACCGTTCCCGTAACTAGCATACATCGAGAATACAAAAAAGTACTTTTTCTAAACTTTGTAATACTTATTATTTTATTTTTAAAGTATCTTCACGCCCATATCCCCGAAGGGGTTGGCAGAGGCACAACCAGGGCACCCTCGATTAACCAAAGATGCCAAGTTCTACACTGTGATAGGTGGCAAGCCTATCGCCAACCGGACGCATATCTAATCCCAGGGAACAAGGCATATATAAGGCATATAGAGAACAATTATTCATAATCAGAATAAAAAAAAACTTTATTCACGTTGACCATACAAATGATACTTGTGCCCGTCGTCGTTTTTATAAATTACCACTGGATCGGAATCGCGGCTAGACACCAAAGAGTAAAGTAACAAACAGTCCATTACACACTACGGAAATTCGGTAAAAGAAACTCAGCGAGCTTGTTTTTTTAAACGAATTACGATATTTACTTACAAAATATTACGAGATACACAAAAGTATACAATACAGCCTTACTAAAATTAGTAGATATTACATAAAACAATAACAATATACATACAAATTGAAGTTGTACGTAATATGATTGTAACGGCTATTCCCAAGCATATTCGTCTTCTGATTAATCTGAAATTTTATGGCCTTTCCTAAATAGCTTTATTTTGATACGAAGGTCACACTATAAGTTATGCGTAACTTAAAAAAACAGCTTGTTATGACCAAAATAATATATTTATTGCTTTTCATAATAATCTTCTTTACATTTTGAACATTATTTCATGCGATCGAACCATTTTTTAAAACAGCATGACCACAGACCTATTTTCTAAGTGCTGATTTAACGCTATCACTGTCTCTTCGGAGTTGGTAAAAGTAAAACCTCTCATCAAATCTTTGATTTTGGGGAAAATACAGAAATCACAGGGTGCTCGGTCGGGGCTATGCGCAGGATGAGTGACGAGATGTACTTTTTCGGAAGCTAAAGTGATTTTGTTTTGTTAGCTGTGTGTGAAGAAGCGTTATCATGGTGTAGGAGAATGCGGCTTTTGGGTCGTCTTTCGCGAACCCTTGGTAAACAAATGGTAAAATACCACTAGGCATTAACACTCTTTTAATCTTCAAGTGGAATTGTACAGATGAGTGTACAGAGAATGTACATTTCTTAAACTTATTTATGGAAAGATTATTAATGTCACTGGGCAGCCTATTGAAGAAACGTATACATTTAAACTATAATGTATAGCTTTACTTTTATAGTTAAGTTTTTGCAGACATAATAAAGTTTTTAATAATGAAACGGGTAAACTGTTACCAACTACGTAATACTGCAAGTAGAATGTACTGGAACTGAAAATATTTGCACGCCGGAAATCAGCAATTCAGACGAGATGGAAATTGCTACAGGCGTATGACGGCGGTACACCCGCTCACTCTGTTATTGTGAGGGCCTACTACGAACAATTTCTTATTATCCGTTTTTTATGATAATGGGAGGCAAACAAGCAGACAGATTTCCTGATGGTAAGAAATTCACGCTGCCTAGAAAGGTGGTAATGGTGTGTTGCCAACCTGAGGCCGGGATGCTAGACCTCCAGCAAAAGTAAATTTCTCGGCTACTTTACCCGCCGAGCCGGAACACGTCAACGGTAAGCATTGGACGTTATAGCGGCAGGTATAGGTAAGGCGGCGGGCGATGGTACCAATCCGGACGAGTTGCTGCGAAACTCTACCATCTAGTATAATGTCACGGTGTTAGTGATGGTAAGCCTATGCTTGTTTTTTACGAGCTGCCTGGTGGGAAGGCGGATGATCTATTTTGCAAAGGAGCCCGGACCAACACGGGAGTTGTTTCAATATTTTAAAAATATTAAAAAATAATTAACATCGTTTGTGGAAATTTAGGTAAATATTTATTTTAAGAGATTGTGACGTATATATAATGAAATTTATTCGAAAACTAAACAAAACTATTAATTTGCTGTCGGCCATATAGGCAAATGAGTTTTCTGGTGGCAAAAGTTCATGCGCCTAAAAAACTAAGAATGTTATAGGTGCGAAGCAAACAGTGGTTTTTGTACAGAATTGAAATGCCTTTCTTTGCATTTCAGGAAGTCGATTACTTGAAGATATAAAATACTGTTGCTAATAACGGTGGTAATAGTGATGGTTGGAAGATAGTGATGAATGATAAACCTCCAATATGAGACTCAATAATGATAAACATTGACAAGATCTTGGATTTAGACCGGTACCAACACAAAGGAAGCTGTCAATTAGATTTTTTTGTCAGAAATCAATTACACCGGTCTATAACTATTGCATAATCGCCTCTTTGGTTTGCCGGACTTTACTGCTTGAGGTCCCGGGTTCGATCCCCGGGTCGGGCAGCAAATAAAAGAAAAGGAAAATTTAAAATTTTCTTTTAAAAATATCATTGCCGGGATTGGATATGAGTCCGGCTGGTGATAGGTTTGCCACCTATAATGTTGTGAGAATTAGGTTCTTCGGCTAGTCAAGGGCACCCTGGTTGTGCCTCAGCCTTTGTCTTCGGGGAGATGGGCGTGAAGATAACAACAACAGCAACTAATTAGCGATGTCTAGTATTAGAAGTTGAATTGCCTTTTGCAATGACTTGCTTATTTCTATGGGAACACAAATTTGTAAACATAAAGACGTTTATCCAATCTGTTAACGAAGTAGTCAAATCCATTCAGTATCTTAGGCATATTAAAATACCAGGTACCAAACCATCTTCTTTTTAATCCTGAAAGAGTCTAGGCGCAGGTGTTAACTTGGATACTATGGTTGGGAAAAGGGAAATGCTTACGTACTGCAGGTACATGTTTTGAGTGAAATAATAAAGATACAAAAGGCATTTTCAAATTATGACATATTGGATCTAAATAGTTTTATTAAAATATTCAACGACCGTCAATATTAATATAACAAGAATCATAAAATAAATTTACTAAATTGTACTTTACTGGTTAGCGTACACGCCTAACTACATCGTCCAACCGCGAGGCTCGGGTTTGATTCTCGATGGGGGCAGGTATTTGTGGGATGGACATTTAGATGTAAAAATAAAAAAAAATGTTTTACTTTTCGGTCTCTATTCCAGACGGGGGCAGACATTTTTGTGATAAACATTTGATGTCTGCTTTCCTGGGTTTGGGTGCTTAATAAATTTATTCTGGTATCTATTTAAGTATTTCTATTTATTAATCGTTGACTAATACCCATAACACAAGCATATCATTTGCTTGCTTTTAGGGTTAGATTCAATACGTGTTACTTGTCTAGGAATATTTGTTTATTTATTTATGATTTGGTACATTTCATTTTCAATATTTGTACCAGAGTGTACGTTTAAAAACACGGTCGACTAGTGATACTTGGTATTGGTTCAATATTCGGTAGCAGCACGTGAGGGTAAATAAACATAAATGATGGTTATTATGATTTTTCTTGGTCCGAGTCTGTATTAAGTACAGAGTTGATGTAAAATAAGCCTTTATTTTGCTAATTCCGCGTAAGCAATGTAACCGTTGTGGCAAATAATCCTCCAAACGACACAGAATGTGACAAGCCTAACTGACTTT
>NJDC01002360.1:73222-94825 GCA_002245475.1 Calephelis virginiensis
GAGAGAGAACGGATTCATATTCTTGAAGGATTATGAATTCAATTCAATATTCTAATCTCTAGAAGTCAATATCCTTATTTAATCATCGATAAAAAAACCTTTGTAATTTTTTATACTTCTTATCGTCGGTGCTTGATGGAATTGCGTTCTAAAAATGATTTGTGAACTACACTTGCACTTTCCACAATATATTTTTTATTACTATATTTTATTTTATTTTTATATAGCCCTGGTGATGTTTGAATAGTGAAACCGGTGGGCTAAAATGTAGTAAAAAAATGTATTGTGGAAGCTACAAGTATAGTTCATAAATCATTTCTAACCTTTGTAATCCCTATCATAAATAAGAAATTGTGTATCTACATCTACTATCTCTTACGTTTTTATGGTAAAACAGCTCAACTAATCTGACTAAATTTAGCCAGAAATTAGAGAAGAACATAGGTTCGTTTTTATCCAGATATCTGAACGAATTTAATACTTTATCACCTACATAAACTATGTTGCAGGCAACTTGTTTTAAAAAAGCTTATCTACAATGTATGTTTGCTATTCAAGTGAAACACAATCTGCTAATGTAAGCTCTCCTTTGAGTTTGCTGCAGCCTGTAACTACGTAATTAACAACTGATTTGGAATTGTTCACCTGATATAATTTACGTGGAGAATTAGAGGCAACGTTGGACGGTTTGCTTTTATTCCAATTCTACTAGTGTTTCCTTTCCTAGGCTGTTTGTTGGTTAGTTTATTGGCTGCTGTCAGTAGCTGATTTGCGTAAAAAAAATAATTCATCGTATTATATTTTCCCCGTGTTGGTCCGGGCTCCTTTGCAGAATAGACCACTTGCCTTCCTGGCAGGCAGCTCGTAAAATGCGAGAATAGATTTACCGTCACTAACACCGTGACATCCTACTAGGTGGTAGAGTTTTGCAGCGTCTCGCCCGGATTGGTACCACCGCCTTACATATTGGTACCGCCGCATTATTATTCCTGCCGCCATAACGTCAGTGGTTGCCGTTGACATATGACGGTTAGAAGGACAAGGTAGTCGATAAACTTACTTTTGCTCGAGGCCTAACATCCCGCCCTCAGGTTGGCAACGCACCATAACCACATTTGATGTCGGCGGCGTGAATTGCTTACCATCAGGAAATCTGTCTACTTGTTTGCCTTCCAATATCATTAAAAAACTTTTTCACAGATTAGAATGCAAGCAAACTTACCAATTGCGTTTTAGTAACGCCTATCGAAACCAGTGATGCATATGGTGCGTTGTAATCTTAAGACTGCTCCCAGCAATAAGCGGAAAATATACAGTCACGGTTTTGCTTACAGTGATGAACATTATTTACACATTTAAAATGAACATATTTTTTTTTATCACGGATAATCTAGTGACACTATTTATAAGCAAATTTTATAAAATTTGTTGCAGTTTTCTTGAATGGACTCATTGAGTTTACAAAAAATTACAAATTCGCATGTTGGCGTTTAAGTTGTTTTAGTATTTTCCATAAAAATGTTTTGTAGATATTATTTCGGATAAATCTGTTATATTAAGCTTTAAAAATAGCATCTTAAAATTTCATAATATTAAGTCTAAAACGTAATACATTCCATAAAAATGCGCCTAGAGTCATTAAATTAGAGAGTGTCAGTAATATTTAGAAATTGACGTCAAGTTGTTGTTAGGAGTGTAATCTCCAGTAGTAATATAGCTTCATGGTCTTATCTATCAGCAAAAGACGGTCTACTTTGCTTTCTGCAATAACTTGTCCTCATATTTAAATTTTTTTGTCTCAACTGGCAACGCCTAATTTCTTTAATGCTAGCTGTCTGCAGCTATAGTTAAGCAAAGTTTTGATTATATACGTCTTAATCGTCTCCCAATTAAGGAGGAGGTTATATGTTCGACTACTTTGTATGTTAATTGTATGTACTTGTATGTTAATTGGTTTCGCCGTTTCAAACCAATTTTAAATTTTGTTTTTTCTGGAAAGAGTTGTTCCGAAGTGGTTTCATTGAAAATCGAGGACAATACTTGATTTTTGGGTACGTAGAAGATTTCCTTATTTAAGTCGAAGTCGGTTTTTGGTAGTTTTATTTATTTATGTCTCATGGAAGACCAACGGCAGTTATACAATTTAAATGGTAATAGAAAGAAAAACAGTAAACAGATCCTCATTTATAGATACATAATAAACATTAAGACTCCACCATGATACACGAATTATATCGAATAGCAGAAAACAAATCATGGTTAACAGAACGACTTAAAAAGAAAAACATAGTAAGAATAATAATAAAAGCAATTTGAATTAAGATCACTGCAAAAAGTAACTGTTGCTGTAGCATCGTCTTGGTTGAGGAAGTTTGATTATTGAACAATATTCAGGGTTTTGCGCAAACGATTGAAAGACTTGCTCGCTCTTTTTAGGTATGAATTTTGTCTAAATTTAGTGGAAGCCTTGGAAACATGCAGAGGTGGGTTGAATCTGGGAAAAATTGACACATTAAGGCCCACTTGCACGTTTCTGGGTTAAATATTTAACTTAAAGTTAGCTTCTAACATCGGACTAAATCGATATATATTTGACAATTTAACCAGTTATTAAACTTAATCCAGGAACGTGCAAGAGGCCCTAAACAAAATTTTATTCGATAGTTTGGGGCAGTCAATTTTATTATTAATAATTTTTAAAATATGTGCATAGTTGGTGAATTCACGTCGTTTAAATAAAGGCAGTAAATTAATTTTTTTACAAAGGCTTCATAACTGAAGAAAAAATATGGTATTGGGCAAGCAGTAACACAAATAACGAACAAACCGACTAAATTATTTTTAAACAAATTTTTACTTCCACACGGTGGACTGATGATCTGGTCTAAGTCGTGGGGAGTCGCTGGATACATGCGGCTGGTGACCGTGACTTGTGGCGGTCTTTGGGGGAGGCCTATGTCCAGCAGTGGACGTCCTCCGGCTGATGATTATGATGATGATGATGAAACTTTTACTTTTACGGTGGCAAAAATATTTTTAAACAAATATCAGGTAATATAAGTGTAAACTTATAGCGTGAGTTAATTCCACAGTTTGTATGTAGTTTAGTGGTACGGGCACTTTCCGCATATAATCCATAAGCTGATTTCCCTGAGATAATATTACCTACTACGGCTTCAACTACTGTGTTTCCAAACATTATAATATGTAGAAGACTCTGTTGATAGCGAAGCAAATACTAACGAGATTGTTAAGTGATGGTATTTTTTTTAACCCCCGACGCAAAAAGAGGGGTGTAATAAGTTTGACGTGTCTGCCTGTCCGTGTGTCTGTCTGTCTGTGGCATCATAACTCCCGAGCAGATGCAGTGATTTCAATTTATTAATCTTAGACATGTTTGATGAAAATCGGTCGAGCCGTTTAAAAGTGGTGGGGGGTTAAAGTGGGGAAATTAACCGAAGTTTTTACTTTTTAAAGGATAATTAAGTTCTTGTGTCGGAGTTTTTTTTAAATCTTTAATTTAATAGTTATTGCAACTTGACTGCGCTTATATATTATATAAAAGATAAATTCATATTTATAATTGAACTTGTCAGGATCGTGAGGTCTGGCACTCGATACTCTCTGCCTATCCCGTAAGGGACTTGGCGTGAAGATATGTATGTATGTATAAATAAAAAGTCCGGCTGTCTATCTAATTCGCTTTCACGGTGAATAGATTTTCAATGAAAAAAAAAATAGTAGTAGTAGTAGTAGTAGTAGTAGTATTTGCAGAATATGTATGTAAGAAAGTTGTTACGAAATTATTTAAGCATTCCGTCATATTCTACCACATTGTGGTGTGAAAATGTTTCGATATTTATACAAATTAAATTGATATTAAAAGTTATAAAAATTAACTACATAAATTTGTTAAAAACGTTAGTCGGTTTATTATTTAATATATCATCGTTAATCGACTAACTATAGACTATCGATAAGTGAGTGTGACAAATAAAAGTAACTGTAAAAGTTGCTTGTGTGTAACTTTATGTTTAGACTTCTTTCTTTCGATTTTGGCCTTTACGTTAGTATTTTGCCATTAGTCAAATAGAAATTTGCATCAAATTTTATATAAATTTTAGTCAATTATAACAAGTCATCAGTCATAAGTCGTCAGTAAGTCATGTCAGGCTTTTGGGTAAAGCAGTGGCCTCATTACTCAAACTCATGTAATGAGATTTGGCGGCAACGAGGAAATACACGTTACGCTTATTATTCCTTCATGATTATTTCATTTTTGCACTTTCACTGAACAATATTGTACAAAATGCCTCCAAATTTGACTAATTTCACTCAATATCAACACGAAATTCAATAATTATGAAAATACTTCGACCATCTTTTCTCTCGATGGCGCCAAAACTCCTTGTTTAGACTTTTAGGTCAATATGTAGCCACTTTCAAATGAACAGGTGTTTTATACAAAACACCTAGCTTAATTATACCAATAAATAATTTTAGTTTGAAATGTCGTGTTTAATAAATCAAATAAAAAATCTTTTTAACAAGCGCTTATTAAGTTTCACATGTCCCGATGCTTCTGATGAAATCTCCCTAGTCAAATCTGATACGATTTCTGGTAACCGGTTGATCTAAAATGAAATCCTATGACAATGCCGTTTTCCCCGTATTGGTCCGGGCTCCTTTGCAGAATAGACCATCTGTCTTTCTGCCCGGCAGCTAGTAAAAGCCGAGTATAGGCTTACCGTCACTAACACCGTGTCATCCTATTAGGTGGTAGAGTTTCGCAGCAACTCGCCCGGATTGGTACCACCGCCTTACCTATTCTTGCCATCATAACGTCCAATGCTTGCCGTTGACGTGTTCCGGTTCGGAGGGTAAGGTAGCCGGTAAACTTACTTTTGCTCGAGGCCTAACATCCTGGTCTCAGGTTGGCAACGCAACACCACCACCTTTGGTGGTTAGGCGGCGTAAGTTTCTTACCATCAGGAAACCCGTCTGCTTGTTTCCCTTCCATTATCATAAAAAAATGCAAACGTATCATAATGTAGAGTCGGTCTGATGTTAGATACGGATGGTCGTCATGGGAACTCCTAAAATTCCCAACATTATACAATAGTGTTTGGGCTTATTTGACGCGTCTTAAATGGTAGGTACTTTGGAAGATTTTATTTTCCCGATGTTTTGAAATGAAGAAACACTTGTATTGTTTTACGTGTAACACGTTTGTGATACTTAAAACAGGACAGGTGTTTCTTCATTTAAAAGTATGAATGTTTAGAAGTTTTACTACAAATAAAATATTTGCTATTTTCTGTTAAAAAGTTATTATTAAGTATTTTTTTTATGACATTGGAAAGCAAACAAGCATACGGATTTCCTTATGGTAAGAAATTCATGCCGCCTAGAGACACCAAAAGTGGTAATGGTGCGTTGCTAACTTGAAGCCGGGATGTTAGGCCTCGAACAAAAGTAAGTTTACCGGCTACCTTACCCTCCGAATCGGAACACGTCATGACGTTATGGCGGCAGGAATAGGTAAGGCGGTGGTACCAATCCGGGCGAGTCGCTGCGAAACTCTACCACCTTGTATTGTAGTATGTATTTCTTTATTAAAATGATTAAAAGCAAACTACGGAAACGATATTATATGAAACTAGATTTTTCCCACGGATACGCTCGTCTATTAGATGTAAGTACGGCAGTGGGTCTCTGCTATATAGCTACACAGTACTCTACCACCAGTGATCATGTTGGTAATAATCCATTTAAGCTATGCTCACCTCTTACAAATTGTTAGGCATTGAGGCAAGATGCTCTATTCCAGACAGAGTAACCAGACCCACAATAGGGTAATTTAGCCCTCGCAAGAGCTCTTTAAGGATAAAAAGAAGCCTGTGCTAGTTTCTAGCCTTTTGTCTTCACCAAAGAGTATTATAGTATACCTTGGTCTACACACAAAAAAATATACGATGATATCGCTCTTTTGCGACGTTAAAGACAATCACTAAAAATATCATTGCCGGGATTGAATATGTGTCTGGCTGGCGATAGGCTTACCACCTATCACACTGTGGTACTTAATGTCTTCGGCTAGTCGTGGGTGCCCTGGTTGTGCATCTGCCTACTTCTTCTGGGTTTTGGGCGTGAAGTATTTTCTTGTGGTATTAGAAAGCAAAAAAGCATACGGATTTCCTGACAAACCGGAGCACGTCTACGGCAAGCACTGACGTTATGGCAGCAGGAATAGGTAAACCGGTGGTACCAATCCGGGCGAGTCACTGCGAAACTTGACCACATAGATGTCACGATGTTAGTGATAGTAAGCCTATGCTTGCCTCTTTCGAGCTGCCTGGCAACAAGGCAGATAGTCTATTATGCAAAGGAGTCCGAACCAACACGGGGATACTTTTTCGCTTTAATTGTATCAGTTTGTTCAAGTACAAGTCCCGAATCGACTTCTTGTAAAGGAGAAATACACTGGTGGAAATTACCTTTCAGTAACTCTGAATTTCAGGTAATTATTTATCATCTAACGTCTAAACCCTGAATATAGTGTGAAATGAGAGCATATGCGCTCGCAACCCCGAGCGCGGAGCTTGTTACCTTTGTTCCAAATGATTGATGATATACATGTTCATAAAATGTACGACCATTTCAATGAAATTATGGCGATTATACTGATATTTACTATTTATGGATGTCATTAAAACTCACATTTATAATTTAATTAATAACCTGGCCTTGTGCTCGCACATTCGTAACTTTTTAGGGTACTTCGTGGTATAACACAGTGTGACGAATACTGTTCATTTATTGTTGACCTAGCGATCGAAAATTTCCAATTGAACGCTATCTGTAGGTACATGGAATTTATTTGAAATAAAACTGCTAAGTGCGAGTTGGACTCGCCAATGAAGGGTTTCGCTGTAGTAGTCATAATTTAAAAGTCCTTGCGGTTAATATAAAAGTTCATATATACTTCGGCAGTGGTTGCAGTTTAAACTTCTTCTCTTCTGCAATATGCGCAAATTTATAATATCAGACATAATGTTAAATGTCTTCTGCTAAACGCTTGCGTGATTCTAAACTACACAGCGCGATCACTTGACAGTGAAACACATCTTTTTAACTGTTTGTGTTACAGTACATACAAAAAAAACCTATTTACTAAATTTCTTTTAAACCAATTTTCGCTGAATGTTTACACGGTAATGTAAAAATAAAATAATAATATATTTATTTAGTTTCATCATTTTCTTATTTTAGAAGTTACAGGGAAACACACATTTTTATCAAATTAAAAAAAAAATATAGTAGAAACCTCAATATAATTTTTGAAGACCTATCCATAAGTGGTTCCGTAAGTGAGTGATATCACTCACTTACGGAACCCCAAAAAAATATTATTATTTTTCTATATGGCATGAAAATCTATTTGACAAAATTTTAATGTTTTTTTTAAAACGGTAGGTCATGACTCAAAATGAGATCACCTTGGAATCACATATATTACGAAAAAGAATAATCAAAATTGTCACAATTGGAATAAAGTTTTTTTTTGCAAATTTACTGCCCTTAAACTACACCCCAATCGATCTTGTCCTAATTTCTCCAATGTGCAGAAACAGCCATGTTACGATTATTTAGCATGTATAGAGTAAGCATCTAAAATGTCCGTGCATGATTCATGTGATCGTTCTGTTACATCCCTATTTCCATTGCCAAATTGTTGAATTGCAGTTAACCCTACAATTCAGCAATAATACTGTATAAAAACTATTTTTTTCCAAGTTTTCAGTCAATTCTATACATTCAGTCAAATCGCTACCTAACGACGGACCTGGTTTCTGCTTGCCGGTTGGCCTAAGTGAGGAGACTAATTATTATACCAATTACCAACTCCTTGTCGTACCGCCCTTCATCAGGACCGCGAAGTCGTGTCAATAGTAAAGTAAAAGAGTAGTAAAGTGTAGTGTTGTGTGAATAAATTATAAATATCATAAATAAAGGATTGCTTCCTTAAGTGTTCTTTTAAAGTGCCAGGAAGCCAAACCTAACAGTTCACACTGATGTGTGCCTAGCGTAAGTGTGGATAAGTGCATGTGAATCAGTGCGAGTTGTCTCGTGATAGATAATAATATAATCATTTTGTACATTGTGCCATTTTCACATTGTTTATATCTAAAGTAAATACGTAAAAGTGATAATACCGTTTCTGATAATATATTGTTAACATTTCTCCTTTTACTTTACTTATTCAATATTTGGTCTATATCTGGTTTGTAATATTTTACATTTATATATTTTTATTAAGGTTATAATAGCGAGATTACTTTTTAAATTTACACATGGCGTTAGTTATTATTATATTATATATTAGTTATATATATTATATATTAGTTTTATAGTATATATTATATATTAGTTTATTTTTTGATTATTAAAAAAATTGGCTGTTTTTGAATAAGACTTCATACCAATATAAGTCATCACAGAAAGTCATGTCAGGGTCTTGGCTTTGTTTCTTATTCAAGCTCATATTATAATGTGATTTGGTGGCACCTTACTTTATTTGTGGACTTTGACTAAACAAAATTATACAAAATGTCACCAAAAGTGACTAATTGTAATCAATATGTATACGAAATTTTTAAAAAACTATGACCATCTTTTTTTAGATGGCACCAAGATTTATAACAATCTCAAAATTGTCAGAAATATCAGCTATTCACCTTCTTTAAAATTAATAAATCACAAAAACCAGATTTTTTAATTTGTGATTGAGAAGTAAGTAAGTAACTTCTGTTTTAACATACCTTTAACAAACCCTTTCATTGAATACTAATAATATAAGGATCCGTAAACAATCTGTGTGAGTTAACATACTAAAAGTTAAATTGTAAAATATTTTTTTGCTGATGCAGCTGAAAATTGAAGGGGGAAATGGCTTGGAATCACGAGAAGGATATAGGGTACATTTTATCCCGTTCAACAGCGAGAAAACTATAAAAAAACAACATTTTAATTTTTCCTACACAAACTGAACGGGTGGAACGAAAATCCCCAGAAAAGTTAGTATGTAGATATACACGTATATTAGGTAGATAGCTAACATTAAAACACAAACAGATTCCAATATCTTTTGTATACATAGGACATTCGTTGACCTCAAGTTCAACTGACTAAACATAAAACTTCCGATGGTCAGTTATTACGTAAGTTAATGTGTTTTATCTTTATGTTCTATTTACTATATATAAATCTAAGAAATCGTTTGACACAAGTCCTCAGTCTTCCTTGATTCAAAGGGATGCAAACATCGTTGTTAGAAAATTGCTTTTTGTTATGTGATCTTCGATTTTATTGTAAGTATCTACATATTTATTACTACTTCTTCTTCAGTTACTTGCTTTTTATGTACATAAAAATATAATAACCAGATAATTTGTCCATATACATGTACAAGTGTATGTAGTACAGTAGTTATATTAACTAATTCCAACGACTAACGACAAGGATCAGGGTTCGATTCCTGACATTTTATGTGATGAACATGTCTGTATGTCTGGGTCTGGCTGTTTATTTATTTATACTAGGATCCATTCAAGTATTTCTAGGTATTTATATTGTTATCTAACACTTATAACAAAAGCATATAGTTTGCTTACGTTGAGGTTAGATCAATAAAGACAGCTTTTAACAAAATTTATATTTTATTTATAGTTAGGGAAGCTGTTCGATAACTTACTTGACTTCTTTAAGCAAAACAATATCATCTATTATTTAAAAATCTAATGTAATGTAACGAAGTGATGACATCTGGTAATTACAATTTTTGCGCCTTGTTTTAGAGCAACTCTTAGATTAATAATAAATAATAGATAAATATCCCTGGACAAGCACGCAAATTGAATCTCACTTCAAAGTGAGCAAATTATATGCTTGTGTTATGGGTGAGAGTCAACGATTCTAATACATTGAAATACTTCAATAGATACCAGAACAAATTTGATAAACACCTAGACCCTAAAATGCAATGCAGACATGTAAATGTTCATAATAAAAATTGTTATTCCCGTCGGTAATCGAACCCGAGCTTAGCAGTTGGTTAGTGAAGTTAGGCGTGTACGCTAGCTCCACGATCAACGAGGCGGTTAATAAATTAATTTTTAACGACATTGCTTTAAAATGCGTAAAGAAATCATAAGATAATCATAGCTTTAAATCGTATATTTGCTAATAATAACCAAAACCATATATCCGCGCGTTGGTACGAGACATTGTGTAGGATAGTTCATCTGCCTCCTTGCTTGGCAGCTCATAAGAGAGCGAGCGTAGGTTAACTATGTTATCACCAACGAGACCGTTCATGGTAGAGTTCTCTGTAACAACTTGTCCAGGTAGAAATCATCGGCCCTATTCATGCTACCATATTGATAGTGTTAGGGTACTTCCCTCTTCTGATCCAGATGGTAGGGTAGCCGTAACACCTGCCCATTAGGCCCAACACCCGGGCCACAGGATAGCGCCCCACCTGTCTCAACTATGGTGTTTATAAGCCTTGGTTGTTTCGTTCCGTCAAGAGAGCTATGGTTTTTGTCTTATCACATAAATTCAAGCACAATAAAGCTGCAACAACCTACGTCGATTTTAATAGTTACTTTTGAGTACACAAACTTTTTAAATTAAATAACCCTGGGGCTCCATCATCGGATCCTGACCTGGTAGCAATGAGTCAACCACGGAAGAATGTTCTTTTAAATAAAAAATAAATCATTAAAAAAATAATAATTAAAATCGATTTAGAAGTTACGGAGAAATCGATTGACAAATAAAAAAAGGAGTCGAACATAATATAACCTTCTCCTTTTTTTAAAAGGCGACAAAATGTTGTTTATGTACCTATCCTACGCATTTTAGTCCTGTTTGCTAACTAGGTTTCACCTCAGCTTTGGTTTGAATAAGTTGGTTATTTTGAAGTATAAAGTATGTAAAAATATTGTTTTTCATAGATTTTTAATACAATACATAAAAGCGTTACAAATTTATTTCAGTTATTAAAGTTAGCCCTACGTTTTTTTATTTGTCTATAGTCTACACTCTGCCATACCTAAGGGTATTGCTATAAGTAACTGAGTTTTTTTTTTAAATTTCAAATTACAAATCTGTATTTGTCTGAAATTGAAGATGTTAAAGAAAAAAAATATTGGGACGATTATTAAAATTTAAATCTTTATTTTTTTAAATTTTCGTCTACAGTTTTAACCGTCTTTGAAAATGAAGGTTTTTAATTCGTCTATATGCCTGTAACGCGATTTTGCCCAACAGATTTCGGTGATCGTTTTTCGAAAGGTTGATGTAGGATTCCGAGGTAGTCCTACATCAATTTTATCAAGATCCGACTAGTAGTTTGTGAGTTAGATATACTTAATAACACATAAAGCACATTTTCATGAATCTTTATGACTTCATCGTCGATGATATTATCAAAATAAGAATTTATGGTTTAGAGAATTGTCATATCGCGACTTGGTAGCTAAATTGAATTCAGTACTTTGTAGTTTCACAAATAAAAATCAACATCAAAAAATATGGTAGCATCAACCGGACGTAGTTAAGCAGAAAGGACCCAATCCACATCTAAATAGTTTGAGATAATTGATTTTAAAGTTTATATAATTATAATAATATGTACTGGCCATATATGTGGGTTGGTATCTAATAATTATCCAAATGTCATAGCTTTGTTTATCTATGGAATCTTTTACTGAACGAAAGTATAATAAGCTGTACTACCTCTCGAGTATGTTTTTCTTACTTTTGGTGCTTATGTGGGTTGGGTCCTTTCTGCTTAACTAGTCCTACTTAAAATCGAAACTAAGATATTTTTAACATTAAGACTTTTTGGTAAAAATGTGTATTGTTCCAACGCCGTAGGTTTTGTCGCGTTTGTCCAGGCTCTTTTGCAGACTAAACAATCTACCTTCTTGCCAGGTAGCTAGTAAAAGGCGAGCATAGGCTTACCGTCACTAAAACCGTGACATTCTACTAGGTGGTAGTTTCGCAGCGACTATCCCGAATTGGTATCACCGCCTTACCTATTCCAGCCGTCAAAACGTCAGTGCTTGCCATAACTGTGTTTCGGTTCGGAGGGTAAGGTAGCCGGTAAACTTATTTTTGCTCGACGCCTAACATTCCGGCCTCAGGTTGGCAACGAACCATGTCCACCTTTGGTGTCTCTAGGCGGCGTGAATTTTTTACCAGCAGGAAATGCGTCTCCTTGTTTGCCTTTCATTATCATAAAATGAAAAGGTTTTTTAGTAATACAATGTGTTTTGTTACAGAAAAATGAACCTCATAACCTCTTTGGGACTATTACTCTCTTCAACAGTATTAAGTTGTTTAGCAGCAGATATTATTATTGAATCTAAGGAAGATGACTGTAGAAAAATCCTATCATGTGCATCTTGTTTAGCTGACAGTGCCTGCACTTGGTGCGTTACAAAAAGCTTATGCACCAAACATTTGTGTGGTAATGATAACGTCATTTACCCAAAAGGCACCAATGCTCTTATGGCTGGCCCAGATTTTTGTCCCCGCGTTGTAGAGCCAAATCGAAAGCTAACATTCAGAAATGGAAAGAAGGATATTGTATCTATAAAACTTACTCAAATATATCTCTATATGGCGTTTACACCTTGGAAATGCAAAATAAATGTTGACGGTGAAAAAAAAGTTGTCCCAGCAGTGCTAATAGGAGATTCTGTATATTGTGAAGTGTTTGAATTCAAAAGCGATATTGAAAAGCCCTTTGTGGATGGCAATGTTCGGGTTTTGTGGGATTACAACAAACAATTTGACGGATTTGTTCCATTTCGTATTTGTCGCTGCGATTTAGACCCTTCGTGTAGTGCTTGTCAAGCCGAACACTGATTCTTAATATGTTTTTGAGGTGTCATTTTTATATTATCGGATAGCTAATGGTAAGAAATACGAGTTGCACATAAAAACCCAAAGTTCTGCGTGCGTTGCGAACCTGAGGCTTAGATTTTGATCTGCTTGAGTAAGTGGGTTATCCTCTAAGGCAAATAACAATAGAAAGGCAGTAGAAAAAAGAAAAACTAATCCAGGCGAGTCAGGTCAGGATTCTACTAGGATACTACCTAGACTGGTTTAATGCATTAGTGAAATGATATAGCAAGCTAAATATAAATATATATAGAAATAGATATCCCTGGACAAGTCAGACAAATTGAATCTAGCTCCAAAGTAAGCAAATTATATGCTTTGTTATGGCTGTTAGTCAAGGATTCTAATACATAGAAAGAACTGAAATAGATAACAGAATATATTATATAAACACCCAGACCAGGAAATGCAGACAACTAAATGTTTATAAGACAAATGCCTTTTTTTTTAACGAGTGGAAATCCTCAAGGATGCCCGCCACTTTCGGGGGAAGTGGCGGGCTATGCCGGACTCCTATCGGCTAAAACCACTCGGTGACCGTCCTCTGTGCGTATCGGGTGACTGCGGGATCTCCGAAGAACGCGCCGCTTTCACCCTTACACCTGCCCGAAGGCTCATCCGCTCAGAAGCCTCCCCCTTCTGATGGCATCACTTTGACGACAGCAGCATGGGGTCACACCATGCTATGTTCCGTTCACGTTCCGGGCTGCTTTTTAAGTCAACTGACACCCCGATCAGTTGACTCACAGCCCCAACCCCCTTTTAGTCGCCTCTTACGACAGGCAGAGGATACCGTAGCCCTATTCGTCGCCCGGTACTACAGAAATGCCTGCCCCCGTCGGGAATCAAACCCGAGCCTCGCGGTTGGTCGATGTAGTTAGGCGTGTACACTAGCCACTTGACCAACGAGGCGGTCATAAGATAAGACTTATAGGGAAATTTTAAAAAGACGGTATCCAGATGCAGTATCTAAACTAAAAATCAGATACCTATTAGTGCTTCCCGGTCAAAAAGAAACAATAACTCTATATAATGTGAGGAAAAGTAACAACATCTAAATTATTCATTAGCATATAAGCATATTTATGCTAGATGTTATTCTGTAATATACAAAATTTGTAATAAATAGACACAACTTCCAATATATTTTTTTATTTTTTTTGTAATAAGATTGCAAACAAGCACACGGCCTATAATAACCTTTACATGCTATACATTTTATAAGTGTGTTGCTATCTTGTGGTTAAGGTGGTAAGCTAATTAACGAGCATGTCTACCGGCTACTTTATCCTCCGGACTGGAACATGACAGTCATTATGGCAGCAGGATAAAGTAAGGCGGTAAATTCCGGACGAGTTGCAGAAAGGCACCTTACCATCAGGTCTTTTTGGTAATAACCGCTTTAACCTTTTTTTATTGAATAGCTATATATTTTTATGTATTAAATAAGGCGTTGCTTTACGGAAATCCATTATAACAGATGTAAAATAATCCTTTATTTTGCTAATTCCGCATAATCAGTGTAACTATTATCGCAATTAGTCCTCCAAATGACACAGAATGTGACAAGCCTAACTAACGTTCCCACCGCCCACCTCCGCGACCAGAACACGATAAAGGAAGAGCTCGGGAAACAATATAAATTGTCACGTCCTTCGCATGTGACAACCCTATCTAAAGCGCCCACCTCCCACCTCCGCGACCAGATCACGAATAGAGTCGAAACTCGGGAAACACAAAGAACACCAAGTCCCACTTACCCTTTAACCTTTGTTTGATTGTTGTGAGTACCCTGGCAGGAAGACAAATTTTACAAACGAGACCCGGAACAACATGGGCGTAAAGATTTTATAAACTTAGTTCAGCAAACCAGAAATCAGTAAGAGCAGAAACTGGTTAATAAAGTATTTATTTATTTTACTTTCATTTATTTAGCACCTTAATGCACACAAAAAGCAAAACATACAAAACACAGGAGCAGTAAAAATAGCGAGCTTATCTCTAACTAAAGAAATTTCTTCCAGCCAACTCAAAAAAAATAAAGCAGTGAAAATAAAATAGAAGGCATCGTCTACAAATAACGCTTGTAGATATACTTATCTAAAAAAATAGCACATTAATGAAATAATTAAGTGTGCAAAAATAAAACAGGTGCAATCTTCGTAGGATGTTATATAAGTTAGTTATTGTGTCTACAAAAAGTAATGTTCCTCCAATCTTTTCTTAAATATAGGTAAAGAAGGACTAATAATATTGTTGCCGTCTACTACCGAACATACTGTGAGAGAAAGTGCTTAGGGCTTTATTTAAATAAATAAAGTAGTAGTAGTAGTATCTTCAGGCCCATACCTCGAAGAGGTAGACAGAGGCACAACCAGACCACCCACGACTAGCCGAAGAAAATAAGTCCCACAATGTGATAGGTGGCAAGCCTATCGCCAACCGGGCACATATCCAATCCCGAGCAACGTTTTTTTATTAGAAACTTGGAAAACCCAAGTTTTCTTTTTGTTGCCCGACCCGGGATTCGAACCCGGGACCTCGTGCAGTCAAGTCCAACAACTGAACCGCTAGACCACAGAGGAGAAATATAAAGTAAATGAAGTATTAAGTAAAAAATATAATTTTAATAAAAAAAAATTCACAAAAGATAAGCTTGCAAGTAAACCTGACGTTAACCGGTTCCTGTTGCCCAAGGACATCTATAACAGAATGGTAACTATAATTGTGATGGCAACTCTTGAAAAACAGTTTAATACGACTCTTGCATGATCCGAAGTAATAATTATTAAGGAAAACTGAGTCAGGAAGTGTGGACCACAATTTGGTCATTCGAATCAAAATGTTTTGGCAAAACCAAATCATAGACGAGGTCCGAGTTAGGGCTTTCGATGCTTTTGATTACGGTAAGTATAGTCAGGGAAAGATGGTGTTAGCGTGCTATTATTGGTATTTTCTTTTATAAGGCAACAAACTAGCACATGGATATCTTGATGGTAAGAGATAACCCTGGCCTATAGACACCATAAATGATACAGGTGCGTTGCTGTTCTGTAGCTACCGGCGCCCTGACCTTCGGACCGGAACATGACATTGTCATAATGGCCGCCGGAACAGGTAAGGTGGTGAGTTTCTATCCAGCATAGTTGCTCAGTACTCTACCACCAGTAACCTTGTTGGACCTCTTAAGAGCTGCCAGGTAGAGAAATATTTTATGGTCTATTCTGCTAAGGGTACTTGTACCAAGATTGGGAAAAAATATTATCTACCTATCAGGAGAGTCTACTACTAATATTACTTATCACATAAAACAATGTCATAGAGTACAATGAAAATGGTGATTATCTTATTATCAGAAAAGTCGTATACTTTTTCGTAGTCTTATCACTTTATAAATAATCATAGACTTCGATTAAATTTGTGATTAATATTTTTCATTGGAATCAAAAACGCTGTCTAATATGTAATCAAGCATGTCAGACGCTTGATCACATATTAACACGATCACATTTATCACAAGCGTGACATTCAGAAATATGTGAGTTTAATTGCGATGATTAAAAACATTGATTACAATTTATTTTCAACTCATGCGATTACAATTGCAAACGTTTCGGTAGTTTTTTTTATAATGACAACAAATTACATAGAAAGTTTGTTTAAAAATGATAATATGTATGTTTTGTGTAGTTTCAAGGCACATATATGTAAACTAGCTGTTGCCCGCGGCGTTGGCCGCGTGGTGCCACAGGAACTTTGTTTCGGGATAAAAACTATCCTATGTGTTAATCCAAGTAACCCTCTATGTGTGTGCCAAATTTCATGAAAATCAGTTCAGCAGTCTTTGCGTGAAGGAGTAACAAACATACAAACTTTCGCATTTATAATAGTACAATACAATAACTCTTTATTGTGCACCAAATACAAATAAATTACAAATACATTAAAATAACTTAATCTAAGAGGATACACAAAGGCGGCCTTATCGCCAAGTATGGAAAGAGATTTAGCGAGATACTGTTTAATGGTGCTCTTAAGAATATAAAAGTGCATCTAATACTAGAAGTCACACATAATTCTAAAAGCAGAAGCTTGTTTTAATTATAAGTATTTAAGACAAACAAGAAAAGTCAAATGCAAACTACATTACACTGAATGCAGAAAGTGACGCTTTTACATCGGTACTTTTGAAAATATGAATATTTGGGGCTCTCCTGATGTCTACGGAGAGAGAATTACAAAGCCTCACTGCTTCCGAAGTGAAAGGACGGCTATAGTAACAAGTGTTTCGAGAGGGAACTTGAAAAGTACAATTAACACTGGACCTGAGGAATTTTACCGCACTGTTACAAAAATTAAATCTCTCCTTTAAATAAATAGGCGCAAATGGATCAAAGAGAATATTAATAGGAAGTCTAAGCAAAAATGTGTGTATAATATGTACGAAAGTTGTGGTCCTTGAGACGTTGTTTGTATTTTAAACATTAGTGTATAGTATACAATTATTAAGTTGTCTTTTATAAGTGCATAACAATTATTTAAGGGACTATTTATTACTATGTTTTTTTTTTATTTTCTGTAATAACAAGGTAAACATTGAGGTATAAAACACTGAAGACCTTAGAAACGTAAACACTATTTAAACGAAATTTATTGATATGAATGACATAAAGCTTTTAAGGGATAACTCGTGGATAATGTATGTACCTAATATTATATATCCTGTTCATGATACAAATTTTGACATATCACGCATATGACATAAAAAATAATAACCTAATTTCAAGTTCGTATATCATGTATAATATTTACGAAAGTAAGTGTTTTTATATAATAGTATACCTCGTAAACACTTTGGCAAAAAAGGTCAATGTAGTTAAAAAGTTCTTAACAGTAAAATGTAAAAAATATTGTCTGTGCTTGGTCATGTATTATCGTAAAGTTTATTACCTTATAATTATTGCCGACCCGGCGAACTTCGTATTGCTTGACATTAACAGCTATTAAAAGTTTGTATGGACAAAATTGAAGTGTGGTTTTTCTACTTTCCTTGCAATTTTCCCGAGTTTTCTTTAGCCTTGCCCTGACAACAACCAATACAATAAAAAATTAATACATCCGTTCAAGCGTGATGCTATGATATTTTCAAGGAGCTTCGACATGTTGCTGATTATGATACAATAAAAATGGTTTACCTAACGCTATGTCATCCAATAGTAGGATATTGCATTTCGTCCTGGGGAGGTACATCTAAGTCTCATATTGTTGCTCTTGAGAGAGCGCAAAAGGCGATCTTAAAGGTTGGTGCAGGGTTTCCCTTTCGCTTTCCTACTGATATACTGTACAAAAATTGGAATGTATTAACTGTTAGACAATACTTCTTGCTCCAAATCATTCTTAGGAAGCACTCCCAACTCAAGTATGACCAGGATTTGGTTCACAATAAACGTAGGCATGATGTAGTGTGTCAACTTCCGGCTTTGAATTCAAGGACTTCCCATAGTTTCTATTGTTTTTTAGGACCCTACATTTATAATGAGGTAAATAAACATTTAAATATCTATACATTACTATGACACAATTGCAAACGGGCTGTTCAAGTTGGCTTCTGAACTTTAATTATAATGAAACAGAAGATATTTTATCCAGTGAACATTAAAATTTATACTTACTTCATAGTTTTTGTCTTTTGGATATTCATGCAAATACGAACACTAATTATATCCACACACACACACACACACACACACACATAAACTACAGCTTTTCTTTCATTTCTAAGATATATTTACCTTTGTTTTTGTTTGCCTATTGTAAGAGAGAAATAAACTTATTGTTATTGTTATTGTATGACCTCTCGCAGTGTGGATTGATTTTCATATATATGTAGATAAATAATATATCAACTATACATTGGGGATATATTTTAAGTAAATTCCAATCTTAAGTAAGTAAGTAAGTATCTTCACGCCCATATCCCCGAAGAGGTAGACAGAGGCACAACCAGGGTACCCACGACTAGCCGAAGATACTAAGTCCTACAATGTGATAGGTGGCAAGCCTATCGCCAACCGGGCACATATCCTATCCCGAGCAACATTTTTTTTGTTAGAAAATTGGAAAAACCCAATTTTCTTTTGTTGCCCGACCCGGGACTCGAACCCGGGATCTCATGCAGTCAAGACCAACAACTGAACCGCTAGACCACAGAGGCGACCAATCTTAATCTTAATATATATAAATCTCGTGTCACAATGTTTGTCCTCAATGGACTTCTTAACCACTTAACCGATTTTAATCAAATTTACACACCGTGTGCAGTTTGGTCTAACTTGAAAGATAGGATAGCTTACATCTAAATTTTTCGCGAGCGAAGCTGCGGGTAACAGCTAGTATATATATAAAACAAAGTCGGGTTTTTTACAACACTTATAACTCGAGATCTGCTTGACCAATTTTCATGGTTTTTGATTCGTTGGATTTGTGTCCGCCCCGAATAGCAGAATACACCTTAAAAAAAATAAAAACAAAAAAAATATTTTAGATTAATTGAGAATCGTGATAATTAAACCGATTAGGCTGAAAATTGATAGACAGGTATCTTAGAACCGGGAAGTAACCGATGTCCTTACATCGGGTACATTTAAATCATTTATTTTAGCGAGGAATCTAGGAAAAACGATATTTTAATTTTTCCCATACAAACAGAACGGGCGGAACGAAGTACGCCGGAACAGCTAGTATATTTATATATATTACGTGTCACGTTTTTTGTCCGCGATGGACTCCTAAACTACATAACCGATTTCAGTAAAATTTGCACACTGGGTGCAGTTTGATCCAACTTGAAAGATGGTTAGCTTGCATCTCAATTTATGATCAAAAAAATTACCATTCGAGCAAAGCCGGAACAGGCAGCTAGTATATTTATATATATTACGTGTCACGTTGTTTGTTCGCGATGGATTCCTAAACTACTTAACCGATTTCAATCAAATTTGCACACCGTGTGCAGTTTGATCCAGCTTGAAACTGAAAGATGGATAGCTTACATCTCAATTTAAGATGAAAAAAAATTACCATCTGAGCGAAGCCGGAACAGGCTGCTAGTATTATATATTTTTAAGGCAAAAGGTAGCGAACAAGGAAGCAGCTCCCAATGTGCTTACTTTTAGCAGCCAGTAGATAGTCAGGCTATGGTGCTATGGTCAGTGTGTTAAGACAATTGGATGTAGTTAAGCAGAAAGGACCCAACCCACATGAACACCAAAATTGAGAGAAACATACTCAAGAGGTAGTAAAGCTTATAATACTTTCGTTCAGTAAAAGATTTCATAGATAAACAAAGCTATGACATTTGGATAATCATTAGATACCAACCCGCATATATGGCCAGTACATATTATTATAAATATATAAACTGTAAAATCAATTATCTCGATGTGGATTGGCTCCTTTCTGCTTAACTACGTCCAATTGTGCAAGGGTAGCCGGCAAACCCTACGCTCTGGGCCAGAACCTGACATTATTGATATGGCGGCAGGAATAGGTAAGGCGGTGGATGCCTATCTTGCACAGCATTCTTCCACCAGTAGTCTTGATTGGTAATGACCCGTTTCGCCTTGCTTACTTGCTTACTGCTAGCCAGGACGATAGTAGGACAGAACAATTCTACAATAAAATAACTAAATTAAAAAAGCATAACTTTTTCATACCCAATTAATTTTTCTATTGTATTTTATTGTACGGTTATAAAAATTAAAAATTTTTAGATCGTTTCTTGAGAGTCTGCTTCTTATAGTAAGTACATGTTGATGAATTATAACTTGAACAGATATTATATTACTCATTCTTCGTACGAATGTTTTTTTACAGTTTATAAAACATTCATACGAGAAACAGTGTTCAGGTTTTCAGAATGAGCCAAATAAAAGAAGTTTTGCTGCGACCTAATTCAATCAGGAGAGCTCGCATGGCCGACATTTTGTTGTGTCGGTCGTAAATTTGTCTCATTTGAAAATACCGTACATGAGAGATAAAAAAATACTATCATGGTGATAAAAGTCACCGGAACGGACTCGCTCAAACGAATGCCCACACTCAGAGACTATATTTAAGATTTGATCTATCATTAAGTCACAATTTTGTGTTAAAAATGTCAACTTAATGACTGGTTAAACGATAATTTATCCCGTCTTGGTCCGGGCTCCATAAATAGAGCTGGCAGAATAGAACATTTACGTTCTTGGCAAGCAGCTTATAAAAGGCGAGCATAGGTAAGCCGTCACTAGCACCGTGATATTTGACTAGGTGGTAAAATTTCGCAGCTTTTCGTCTAGAGTGGTACCACCCCATTACGTATTCCTGCCGCCATAACCTCAGTGCTTGCCGTTGACGTGTTCCTGTTCGGTGAATAAGGTAGCCCGTAAACTTACTTTTGCTCGAAGCTTTACATACCGGCGTCAGGTTGGCAACGCACCATAACCATCTTTGGTGTATTTAGCTGTCGTAAATTTCTTATCATCAGGAAAAGCATCTGCTTGTTTGCCTTCCAATATCATAAAAAAAAATTATTGACGTCTCTGAGAGCAGCCTTATATAGAAAATGTCGACTTAGTATCTGATTAA